>NW_019059712.1:896781-946872 GCF_000696155.1 Zootermopsis nevadensis | reverse complement strand
CTCTTTTGTGGACCAACAATGTCTACAATAGTCTGAAGTGCCCCAACTCTCGGCAAAGATACATGCTGTAATATTGGCAGATTGTTCTTGATTGCAAACCTGAACAAGAAAACATAAATAGTTCACTTCACACGCTCTATGTACATAGTTATTAAAATAATAAAAGGGAGCAGAAGTTAATTATGACAATCATACCCATTCTTTACTAGTACATTCCTCTAACTGTTCCCAACACACACTATTTTTTTAACTTCCTTCGTGTGATGTATGCCCAAATTTTTAATGTTTCAAAAAACTAAATGAATTCAATAGTAATGTAATAGTAAAATATTATAAAAATGAATAGTAAATGCATATTTAATATCTGATGCAATATTTTTCCTATTTCTGTGTTTGCATCCCAATTACATTTGTGTTAATAACCCCCATAAAATGTTTCAAGTTTAATACCAGAATTCAATGGCCCCTAGAAAAATATTATAAGATATAATTGAAGGATTCAGGAAAAGCATGAGAATTTTGTAGTGTGGACATCATCAACTGTCATCTGCATTAGGAAAATATTTCTCTTTACCTCTGGCTAGTTTCTCTGCGCTTCCTAAGAAATCCTCCCTCTGGAAAGAGTACCATCCACTTACGTCTGCGAGGAATGTAAGAGTCACGCAGGTGTTTAACAAGAGCTTGCAGAGATTCACCACGTTTGTCTTTACCCTTTAAAAAAAACAAGAATAACAAATCACTTTCAAGATTTGAGCATTACTTAGCCTCTAAACACAACAAATTCAGATTAAGTATTAACGAAATGCTACATTACAAAGAACCTGTATAAAAAATTACAAATTCACTATAAATTACAACAAAACCACAGTAAAGTATACTTATTTTATAATAAGTCTACCAATATTTTTAATATTTTCATTACTTCTCTAATTAAATTTTACCTTACAAAACTATGAAGCATGATGCCTAGTCTAGAGAGGGTACCACACTATATTCAATTATTTCAAGGTCTTTAATAATATCAGTACAAGAAGGGAACTTAACGTAAGTTATAGAGATTCAGGTAGTCGTGTGGGGACAATAATTTATTTGCAATTTCACAACAGACCAGGGGACGAGTAATGAAGGAAACTACCGTGCATTTCAAGGTCAGTCAGTAACCAAAAAAACAGCATCAGTTTTTTTATGAGAAACAGGATACCACAGATACATGAAATTACAGTTCAGTGATTCTGTGAAAATGTTCCATTGCAGCATCTATGGCCTCCATTTAAACTACTACGAGGAAATAGATAAATACCACATAACAGGACAACAAAAAAAGTGAACTGTGATTATGTATGAAAAACAGTGGATGACCATCGGCCTCTTCGGTTTATCTTAACCTCATGTCCAAAGTTCAGAGATGATTTGATACCCCACGTCACAAAATTCTTGTCAGCAGTCATATTTATTTTGCAGCAAATAGCCACTTACACTTAAACCACAAAGAAGCAGTGCTTTTTAGTCAAATTCATAACTAATAATTGTGAAAATGCACCTGTTATCTTTGTCCTATCTATCTGTATGCAAGGAACCATTCAAGAAGTGCGAATATATTTTCATGAAAACTGATATTAAGAAGTTCTTCTAAAATAATCTCTCAGGCCGGCCATGGCACCTACTCAAAGGCCAGACACCTTTGACATCACTGGCACCATTCGTAAAGATCAGATTTTGGCTGATGTGCCAGCATTCTTATGCTATGCATATATTTCCTACTTCATTTTGTAGAAAAAGAAACATTTGTACTTGAAGATTTACGAACAAAATTTTAACATAAACAAAGTCCATACTTAAGTAATAAGTTCTTCCTACATATAGGTCTAATATGTTAAATTCAACAAGACTAGAAAGGTGTAATTGGAGTGGTTGATGTTGATACTAAACTAATATGGAAGCTCCCACTCTGGTAAGATACAGAACCAGTAAAGAAAAGTAAACTGTTTTCACCACTGCATGAAAGAAAGTTGAAAGATCTCTCAGCTAAATGAAGTAGGAGTACCAAAACTGAACATCAAGACACTGGCAATGACATCACATATACAATGACATAATGACTCAATGCTGAATATTAATCAAACAAGTGACTGACATAATAAATTACTGATCATTTAAAATTATACAAGAAAAGTAATGAAAACAATACAACAGAAATTAACTATTCAATGTATCAAAAGATAAATCATAAACATACACTGACAGAACACATATTTTTATAGAGAATAATGCTACTTTTCATTAACCCTTGTTTCAAAAACAAAGGAGACAGACAATATAACTTACCGAAACAATAAAAAAATCCTCATGAAGTATGGAAACTATTCCAAAGTTTGTGTACTTGAAGATTCTATCCATTATCCACATAAGATTTGGCAGGACATTTTTCTTTGTGTTGAATGTTGCCATTAAGAGTGGCACATCCGCAGTTGATTGATGATTAGCTATGACTAGTGTACGATCTTCTAGGCAAATCCTAATATCATCCCCTATCTCTACAACTACAAAAAAAGAGAAGAAAATCCATACTTATTTACAGACAGAAATTGTATTATGTCTAAAATAATGTAATGCCTTCACTTGTTAAAAACAAAAAATGAAAACTGATAAAATATTATAACATATTTACAAAATAAGGGCCCATTATTTCCTTGTTGAGAAAGTCAATTATGCAGACAAAATAGTTAGCACAATTATTTAATCTATGTGTTCTTAGTTGGTAAGTCTCTGTGCGCTCTCACCTGCTTTTACAGACTAATTGGCTCTATAATCTAGTTTCAAAGCACAATAACCTAATTTGTCTTTCATATGTTCATGCCCATGCAAGGTTACTTTGTGGAAACATGTTACTTATTTTTTATTACATTAATGCAGGAAAGAATACTGAAAGAACGTTTTAGCAAACTGATACAAGTACTATTCCACATCGTCTCTATATACTGTCAATTCCTGCATAATCAGAGAAGCAATCAAAATAACTAAACACCCTCACAACTACAACTGTGAAGATGGTTATAGGTTAAGCAAGGACTGACTTCACCTGTTGTCACCCAGCTACTGACCCTACCTCCACTATCCATAAACACTGATTAACGTTCCTCTCCAAAACATGAAACATTCTTCTCACCTCCTCTCCTTGCATTATGCCTCAAAATTCTTTCCTCTCACCTCTTATGGCCCTAAGACTCCTCTAATCTCTTCTCCTTCACCAGAACCTCAAAAGGGCTAAGAAATCTGCTCTCCCATTGGATAGTGGCCCACTCCACCAATCAGAACCATCAACTATAATTCACCACCTATACCTACCCTACATAAGGCTTCCAGAACTGACCCCAGTATACACTCACCCTGAAGATGGCAACTGTAGTTATTGCCAAAATATTGGTTAATATGCAGCATTCCGCATAGCTCACACCAAAAGCCAAAGTTACAAAACTGTACTAAGTTTTCATTATTGAGTATATTTTAATATTTTCTAACTAATAACTTTATAATGATTCAAACTCACTGTCATATCCTGCTGACCAGCTCCACATGCTGACCATTGCTAGCAACCAATGAAAAAAATGGCCTTCTATCTTCCAATATAAGTCGGGGTGGTATCTCTTAAGTGGAAAAATCATCACCATCCATACAACATATGTAGGGATGCAATAAACATTGTTCAATATGACAAATATGGTGCGCAGGAAACATTTACACAGGAATGCAATACAGCTGAAACAGATTACATAAATTAATTCTGAAGAATACCAAACAATTCAAGTAAATACTAATATGGAAGTAAATTAATTTTTTACCTAATAAACTCCATTTTGATGCTTTGGCAATTAACATAAGGTTAAAGTGTTATAATAATATTTAGGCAAGATTATTCCTAAAATCTTCACATCGATAGTCTCAAAGTTACTTTACACTCAAGAGGATTTAAACTGGCCATGTTGATAAATGACCCTATAACAAAAAACATAAATATGTAAACATTAGCAATTATATGTGTAAAACAATACAATTTAATCTTTGTAAATGAACATAACAGACATATTTTCTTGAAGATTGTTATCATGTGGGCTGTAGCACCATGTAGTCTGGTAGAAGTGTACCATCATTTCACAGGTCATTGCTGCCTCCATCATCAGGGCGAGTTTTATAATGGAAGCAGCAAATACCTCTGAAACGTTGATAAATTTCTATCAGACTACACAGTGCTACAACCTGGAAGACAGCCATCTTCGGATACATCACTTTGAAAACCTCAAATCCTATAAAATATTTTCTTATTCTCAATCATTGTGCTTTGGTCAGCATCTACTGATAAAGCACACGAACACCCTACATTCTTAAATTGACCAATACTTAGCACTAATTGTAATAAACAATATAATTTAAGCCCACAATCAAATTTATGAGTCCATTATAAGCTTTCTAATACAGAGCTAAAACAAATGCACAAAGCTACATATAATACCTGTTAAAGAACCATGAATATAGAAAATCTATATTTCCGTTTTCATATAAAAATAAGGCAAAATAATTTTTATTTAAAAAATAAAATATGAATAATGAAAATAACCATAAATATTATCACAAACAAAACCACGCTTCACGACACATCTTTGGCAAATTAAACTGCTCATGTGCGTGCCTGTATCCTGCATGTCTTAACACGAAGTTCGAAACCGAGTATGAACCAATAATTTTATGTACTATCGCTGATTATTACATTCTTGCCTTTATCACCACTATTACCCCCATGCCATCACCTATTACTGAATTATATTCTCAAAAACTGTACTTCATTTGTGAAGCAACAATACGTTACATCAAAAACTTTAATATTCATCATGAAATCCACATTATTTAACACTAGTGACACACATATCACACATAATCATCAAAACCTGTAGCGAATGCAAAATATTCGTTCTCCTACTGCCGACGTCGGCAGTGGTGCCATCTTCAGAGTGTCATGGCGTCAACCATAGGTATCGTAATTTTCACCAGTATTCGGATCTCCTGATTGTCTACTGCCCACAATCTTACGTCATATACCGATCTTGCCGTTTCGAGTGGTCTATTTCACAGGAAGGAGGAGGGTTTAAGCGGAGCAATATGACTTCTACAATTATGCAAGTTTCTCGAACAGGGAGAAAACTAGCGGTGCAGGCGGAGAGATTATATGGGGGAAAAGTAAAAATAATATATAACGTACATCAAATAGCAAGTATGGTGAGTGAACAACAGTATTCCGGTATGCTATCAGTTGGGTACCAAAAATAGAAGAGATCAAATGGTGAAGTTATTTATAAATTTCAATTGCATACTGATGAATGATGAAAAGTGGCAAAAGCTAGAATTTCCATGTGACCCAAACTTCGTAACAGTTATTGCATTATTTTATTTTAAAACAGGCAAACTTTAGAACTGAGAAGGACACCCTTGGTGAAGTGCAAGTGCCGGTTGATAAGTATTATGGCTCACAAACGGTACGATCAATCAAAAATTTTCCCATTGGCGTGGAAACGGAGAGGATGCCTGTAAGTATTTCATGTCCTTATATGTTGTATTACCGTACAATAAACATAAATATTAAGTCTTTATATCCCAAAATCTTGTTCTAACGAATTATCCTTTCGCTTCAGTCACCAGTAGATGTGGCTTGCCCAATGCGTCAACATTTGTAGCACAGACCATCCTTCCTCACATTTGTCATTAAGTATACTCTCCCTCCATCACAGTTCTGGGGCATGTTAGTTGCACACCTAATTAACATATAACAAGGATCCATAATTCTGAACTCTGACAAAAGACATAATTACATGATGTAAATCTTTAGGTAAAAATTTGTGTTATATCCTTCAGGCTTTCTTAAAACTTCAACAAAATGTGTTTAAGTGGCATATTTTATGATGTGGTAATTATGTTTAAGTGACGAAAGGGCTAGAACTATCTGAACAGGACAAGTGTGTCGGTTGTAGGGGAGATGTTTGGCCTTTCATTGTGTGCATAATTCAGTAAGTATTAAAGTTCAGGGGCTTAAATAGGACTGTGACATACATCACCCTGACAAGATTCCAAACAGTTAAGAATGTCATTTAATCATAAGAAGAGAACCAAGTCTGTGTTAAGATAAGTAATTGATGGCCCTTTGAAGTGTTATAATTTAGCTTTATGATACAAGAATTCAGGCCTATTTTTGCTATTTCTATACCATCTTGAAATTATAAATTAGTTATGGATATTCACACAGGTATTGGCAGAATTTTACCTAAGTTGCCATTTATCAACCTTCAGAATAATAACCCTAGTCGATTTTTGAGTATCATACACAAAACTTTTGTATCTTTTTAAAGGCTTAGATTGTGAACTGTGTTCGTGTAGGTTATGATGCTGTTGTAGGTGTTCACCAAAGTTTCAGAGGAACCTTCATCTTTAGGCACTTCTGCCAAATAAACAGAAGCAATACATTTTTTAAAAAGTTGGTGAACCTCTACAAGAAGACCACAGTCCACAGTTATGCTGCTCTGAAAACATATATTTTTTCTTTCCCAGTATATTCTATTCAGTTTATTGGTGAAATTTATAATTCTGTCATTTCGGGTTTTACGTAGCAAACTGTGAACTCAATTTTTTGCTTCTCCTGTTAATTGTAATGTCACAGTATGTAGCAGTAATAGAATTGAAAGAAATAATGTAACACTTTGTAGTAAGCCTCAGAGTTAATGCTTAAGCAGTTATTATTTGAAAGAAGTAGTGATAAAATGGGTGGTGATTGATGTTTTATCACAGTTTCCAATAATTACTGCAATGGGCATTCTGAAGAAAGCTGCTGCCATTGTCAATAAAGATTATGGTTTAGATCCGAAGATATCTGATGCTATTTCCAAAGCTGCTGATGATGTTATCAGTGGAAAGCTGTACAATGATCATTTTCCTCTTGTGATATGGCAGACCGGATCAGGTACTCAGACAAACATGAATACAAATGAGGTAAGGCTGTTACATTACAAACAGTATGTGTTGTAGGAGAAAATTGTCTCTGAAAACTTTCTCATTTTGTAAACTGTAGATTCAAAGTTAAGAGATTTGGTGAGATATCAGTGAAATAAAAAGGGATGTCTCTAAATAGATACATTGATGTGTCACAGTCAGTGCTACATTAATTATTATATTGGAAGTGTGTTACACTGTATCATATTGCAGTAATATACCATTTCTCCATATATATGTGTATATGGTTTTGTTTTAGATTGATAGTTTATTAGGAAATGTGCCTCAAAAGTGGAGTGATGATTCCAGAAACACTGATCTAGCTAGATTATGGCCAACTATAGTATTGTTGGTATTAAAATGTCTGATGATTTCAGCTTTTTAAATATCATATTATATGATATGATACTTGATGGATGTGTGAGTTAATAAAGATATACCATAGTTCCTAAATTCCACTTTCCTAGAAATTGTTGAATCACATTTTAACACATTTTTCTTTATTATGGAATGTAAGACAGTGCCCTATGTTTGTAAAGCAACTGAAAGCAATATTATCTTGTCTCATAGTCATGAAAATATAGTTTATTATTATAGACATTGATAACATTTTTATGTGCTATTAAATTGTTCTTTCTTGACAGGTCATCAGCAATCGTGCCATTGAAATCCTAGGTGGCAAGCTTGGTTCTAAAACCCCTGTCCATCCAAATGACCATGTCAACAAGAGTCAGAGTTCAAATGATACTTTTCCCACTGCTATGCATATTGCTGTAGCATTGGAGGTTCATAATACTTTGATGCCAGGTCTAGATGTGTTACAGAAAGCTTTGGAAAATAAAGCAAAAGAATTTGAAACTATCATTAAAATTGGGAGGACTCATCTTATGGATGCAGTGCCTCTAACATTAGGTCAAGAGTTTAGTGGTTATGCAACACAGATGCAGTATGGAATTGATCGTGTGAAGGATACGCTACCAAGACTTTACCAGTTGGCTCTGGGTGGAACAGCAGTGGGTACTGGTCTCAATACCAGGATTGGGTTTGCTGAGAAGTGTGCTAGCAAGATCAGTGAACTTACAGGTAAAATATGCCAGTTTAGGTTCACGCCTTCCTATAAAATGTACTGTTGCACATTAATCCATACTAGGCCTTCAAGCTTTTCTGTGTTCAATGACAAGTCTTATCTGTGCATGATTCAGTTGTCTGTATGTTGCAGTAACATACTGCTGAACTTTTAACCCTAGGCTTATAGAGAACTGACAATCCCATGGTATGGGGATTCAAATCTCCTGTTCCTATATGTTAAGGTTTGAATACATTCTTAGATATTGGTATGGTTACGAAGTCAGAAAATTAATCTAGCAGCAGAGCTGTGCACAGTAGGCTTGGCTTCGTACAGAAGGGTCTGTGTATGCCCTGTTCATTATTAACATTCAGTATAACATTTCCCTGTTATAAGCACAGTATGAGCAGTGTGCATGTAACAGAGGAGCAAACACTGCTGCACAAAATGATACGTGATTGGCGACTACCTTTTTTCTATCCCATTCTGCCTTTATCGCTACTGTTTAGCGTGTGTGTGTGCGCTTGCACACATACTTGTGTGTCCCTGCGTGTAGAAGATGGTATAAAAGGTGGGAAGGTCAATTCAGAACACAAACCACAATCAGAATTATGTGAAAAACTAAAGTCAGCAGTGATGGTGGTCATGATATGTTAATTTACTACCAGAAAATTAATGTGAAATTGTGGTAAATAGTCAATTTGATTAGAGATAATTAACATCTTATGTAGTAATAATAAGCCAAAACTTAACATTTCCCACATAATGCTAAAGTTTTGGGCATTTGAATATTCTTCCAATGCCTTTCAAAGGATGACATGATGTTTTTAAAGCAGTTGTTACCTAAATTTGTAGGATACATGCGGCAATATAGTAATATAAAATATTTGTGTCTTACCAGGTCTTCCATTTGTTACTGCTCCAAACAAATTTGAGGCTTTGGCTGCACATGACTCAATGGTAGAAGTTTCTGGTTCACTCAATACTATTGCTTGCAGCTTAATGAAGATAGGCAATGATATCAGACTCCTTGGATCAGGACCAAGATGTGGTCTTGCTGAAATCATGTTACCAGAAAATGAACCTGGAAGCAGTATCATGCCAGGTGTGTCTGAAATTGCATTATTGACAGTTCTGTGCTATTTTTTCTTAAGAACTCAAGTTTTACAAAGTGTGTATCATTAAAACCCATGCACCACATTTTGTTGGAACATGGCATTTTGTAAGCCCAGAAAAATGTTGGTGATGCATGGAATTTCATAGAAGTATTGTCATGGAGGATTTTCTTTGTAAGTTGTCCAATGTCTGACTGATGCCATGGAACAGAGTCTTTGAGAAGTTAAGAACTCTCTGTTTTGCAGTGATATATAAGCATTTACTCAGATACTCAGTAAGTTTTGACTGAATCTTGTGTTGTAGTTTAGTTTTAAATATGCTGTTATTGAAGATATGTTTTCTAATTTTGTTCATCACACATTAAACAGCAGTTGAATCTTTTTTGTACTTAATATAGTGTTTGTTGTCAATTTTTTAGGCAAGGTGAATCCAACCCAGTGTGAGGCCATTACAATGGTAGCTGCTCAGGTTATGGGTAATCATGTTGCTGTCACTGTTGGTGGCAGTAATGGACACTTTGAGCTTAATGTCTTCAAGCCACAAATGGTTTCAAATGTTTTGCGTTCAATACGACTTATAGGTGACAGTTGTAAGGCATTCACGGATAATTGTGTGTCAGGCATCAAGGCCAATGAAGATAGAATTTCAAAACTTCTGAATGAATCGTTGATGCTGGTCACAGCCTTGAATCCACACATTGGTTATGACAAGGTAGGTATTGTTTTATGCAAATAGCTCAGAACTATATTAAATATTGGGAGAGAGAACCTGATATTTTATCATGCCTCCAGATTTTCAGCTACAGTAATGAAATTTTACAAGTTCTGAAATGTACAAAACCAATATGTATCATAGTATAACATTATGTACAACTGAACATCTCTAAAACAGCCTGAATTAAATTAAAAAGTTTCCAGTGGAACCACGGTTCCGGAGAATCTGACGTAAATACGTCTCTGTAATGTAATGTAATAATTCTTACATAAGATAAGTACTTGTGATATTGTAAAACGTTTTTACCAGCACAAATTTATCTAGTCTACGACGCACTTCTTCTACAGGCGATTCACAGCTCAGCTCTTTCTGCAATAACAAAAGCGGATTGTTGACGGCAGTAATGTAACACAACAATGCCGAGTAGATGACGTAACAATTGGTTTCTTAGGTAACATAATAGGAGTTCATATAAAAGCTGACCATTGTTGTTGGTCCATATTTTCACATTGTTGATATGGATCTTACACAACTTCGTTACACATCTTAGTTACACTTTTTTGCCGAATGACCATTCTGCATAGACGTATTTACGTCAAAAAACTGTTTCAAGCAGAAACTGTTTATGTGGTCCTTAGAATTGAGTAAAGACTAATGTAAAATGGCCTTTTTAAGAAATGAAAACTAGGAGCACAAAATAATTTAAGGAACACGTCTTAGTAGAGTGGTTAGCAATCCTGCTTCATATTCAGAATGTCCTGGGTTCAAATCTCAGCCCAGAGACTGACTATCACAACAGGTTTTTTATATATATATATATATATATTTGTTTTGTATCTTATATGTGTCATGTTTGTGTTTGATTAAATATATTTATTTTGTACAGTCTATACACAAACGTTTGAAGTTTATTGGTGTTGTAAAAAACTTATATAATATTAAAACATTTTATTGTGTAAAATATTATATTAGCGCTCTTAATCGTAAATACGATTTTACATTATATTTTTTTAGCGCTTTTATTAAAACGACATGTTTCGACGGGTAATACCGTCGTCTTCAGGTTTTTATCAATTTAAAATATTTTAAAAACTATTAGATATTTGATGCAATATATTATAATGATCCGTAGTTCTGTTTGTAGCTTTCCATTTTCATGGTAAGTTGCTTATTGTAGTCAGACGTTATATTTATCTGTGGAATTAATGTTTAATTATTTTCTTGGAATGAGTATGAATTGACATAGGAAATAAATAAATAAATAATCGTATAAATATATATTAAAGTAGTAAACGAGGAACATACAGGTTTTATTGTAGTTCTTGGTCCCTCCATCAAACATCACAGTCAAGTGATTTGCTCTCCTGCTTTGTATTTGGGAGTTCTCTGGTTCAAATCTTGGGCTGAAGACCATTTGTCCCGACTGAGGTTTTTGTGGTTTTTTCTCAGTCCCTTCAGGCAAATGCCAGGATAATACCTAAAATTAGGCCATGAAAGTTTAATTCCATAGCCTTTCTGATTAACAATTGATTATCCTATCATTTAACACTATAGTTTGAGCTGTTGACAATTGTGTTACATAAAAACAAAGAAAACAAAATCAAGGCAGTACTTGATTAAAATCTTAAATTAGGCCACCAGGTAGCAGAATGTAATAGAATAATGACCCTCCACTGTTACAGGCTGCTACAATTGCGAAGACTGCACACAAGGAAGGTACTACACTGAAGGAAGCAGCATTGAAGCTTGGTCTTGTCTCAGAAGCAGATTTTGGGAAATTTGTGAGACCTCAGGATATGCTGGGACCCAAGTAAAACAGCCTGAGAAGTCTAATGCATATGCATAGTACCTGAGGTTTTGCCGTGTTCTGCAAATTTAAATTTTCTGCATACCGACATGTTTCTTCAGTCAAAAATACAGGCTGTCTCTCTTTCATTGCAGAAATATAGAGTGCAGTGTTCAAGATAAAAGATAACAGTCGCGGTATTGATGTTTTCTTCTTCTTCTTTTGCATTATTAAATAAATAATTTGAAGGCTGGACAAATACAGAATTTAAAGAAAAGTTGTTGTGCAATTTCATGTCTGATATTTTGCATTCCATAAATTGGTTGTCATTTTCTTCCTTTATGCTTTGTGTCTGATGACAATAATAAATATGTTATTATAGTTTTGTATAGTGTGTTTGGTAATGTAAGAGATATGATTGGTGTTAAATTATTTATATTTCTTACTAATGTTGCTTATTATCTTTTCTCTATTGTGTCCTGTTATGAAATTAGTTTTGCTGGGCTGGCATTACAACATACTTAGTATGAGAGATTGTTTCTTTAACTAGCCCATTGATCTTGGATTCACAGGCACAGGTGTACTTCAAGGGTCATAAAGGAATTCCAGTGTGAATTTAATTTAATCCATTTTGCTTAAGTATTGGATGACTACAGGACAGCCACCTAAAGAAACAGAGAGTATAATCTCAGCTGATTGTGTTGTATCTTTCACTGCTATGACATACGGAGATAAAATATTTGAATACTGTATGTCAGAGCACAGTTTAACAAAGAAAACTGTCACTTAAATATAAATATTTTCTGCCACATTCAAACATTTTTAAATGTACTGTACTCTTATTTATGCACACACTGTGAAGAGTGGTGCCAGTTAGATTGTGTTAGGAAGCACACAGAAGTAATACTTGGCAACTGATTGAAATACTAGTGCCTTGCAGAAAACTGGCAAGAGTATTTAGCTTAACTACATTGCGTCTTTATTGTACATTTTGTATTATGTAGCACTGACGTAATGGATGCATTATTATAAATTTGTTATATTGTTGTATAATCTTGGCTTTTATGGTAAATTTGACATGGTAATTATTTTAAGAAATATTCATTTAAACTATTCTTGTACACACATGGTTCCCAGGAGCCAAACAGCCCATTAGAAAAATTTGAGAATTGCTTTATAACACATGTTGGAATGAACAAGTAGAGTAACTTGCTAAGTTGATTCACCATGATCTGTGTTTATTAAATACAAAGGTTGAATCTCCATGCAAATTCTCGTTAAGTGTGTTCTAGCATTGTAGGTGTTACATGGTTAGTCACAAAGTCCACATGACGTTGCAGATCAGAAGACCCATATCGACAGCATTGCTTGATTTGTGTCTGATTTAACATATGTGAGAGTGGTTTAAATTTCCTTGATCATCTTTTCACTTTGTAATCAGTTTATCATAATATTGAAGCATTTTCATGTGCTATCTCCAATACCTGAAATTAACACAGTTTATTTTTGTGAGAAGTAACGTTTTGTTTCTCATATCTGTTGTGGATGATGCTTAAAAGGGGTTCTTATGCATATCAGTTTTCATAAGTGTGCAATTCAGATTTGAGTTGCTAATTTACACTTGCACCAGTCTTGACATGTGGATCCTGGTTGCAGAAGAAGGTAAGTTTCAAACGAGCCTATGAATAAGATGATCTTGAATTTGGATACCATAACACTTTTTTTAAGATGCCCAAGAACATGCTGATTTCACCGGACTGAAATCTGTAATTTTATAGTTGTATCTCTGCCACTCAGCTTAAACATTCCATATCTTACAGCCAGTAATGTTCAACATGGAGATGGTGAAATAACGTGTAATGCAAGATTTTTTATGCCTGCTTATCCGTTTTCTATTTTATTTACTGACCAAGTTTTTTAATACAAAACTCCCGGGGAATAGGGTTTTCACTAAAAGAATGATAACTGTTCATTTTCTAAATAAATTCTAGTTTAAATCCATTTTGCATTCTCACAACTTACTATTTTAAGGTCAATTTCCTTTCAAAACAGAAAAAGTGTTTGAAGTATGTATTTTGGACTAATGTATACCTTATCCTGATTTTTAATTATACTTCAAACAGATTTTTATATCACTGTCAATCACATTTTTTCACAAGCCACTTTTTTTCAGCTGAAAATCTGTCACTAGTCCCTTCCATTTAAAAACACATTACTAAATATTTTCAATTGAAAGTGTTAGTATTCATCTGTTCTGCATTGCAGTACTGGTAAAGATAGGAAATACAGATTGTGTAATTTCAAAAGCCAGGAACAAATAGATGATTTTGTTTTATTACAAGTTTATGTTAGTTTAAATGAGTATAAACCATCTATGGTACAAAGTTATTGTTTTTAAGTATTCTGTTATCTTAGTTTTTACTTTTGCACATAAATAAATTTTAGAATGGTCACGAGATCTTTGCTGGTAGGATTATTTTTTGTAGCAGTTACAGTCTTTTATTTTTTTGGATTATCACAAAGTGAAATGGACTTCGGATTCCTTATACATATCCTTGCTCACATATAGTCACTAAATAATTAACAGTTGAAGGCACTTGATGTAGGATATAATTATCAGCACAAGTGAGTTGAGCATTTGTCATTTATGAGTGGTTAATGGGGAAGGGCCTTTCATTTACTGCTTTAAGCAGAGTTTAAGAAACTACTTATGGATGACTGTAATCTGTTAGATACCTATTAGAGTTTGGATGTTGAAACTATTGCAGTATGCCTAACGTGGTGTTCATGTCTGTGGTAGGTCAGTGAGTATCCTTCCTTCGTTAGCACAAAGATGTATATTTGCAACACTGTTCATATGTGTTACAAAAGGGCCTTGGTGTGTAACCAGTCTTATAGAGGACTTCATCACATTCAGTAAGGAGCTTGTATTATACCAGAAGAAGTCATGTTAAAATTGTGTAGCTTAAGAATTTTTAATAGACTTTCAAGAAATAATCTTGTGATAAATTTGAGAAGAAGCCATAGTAAAATTGGTGTTATTGGAGTGCCATTTGATAAAGGACAGGTAATACAAGATTTTCTGTACTCAGTGTTGAAACTGATAGGATTTTTTAATACTCATTGTTACAACTGATTGTATTTGCAACCCAGATATTAGATATCTTTTATTTAATTTCCAGTTGAAGGGTGGTGTAGGATCTGGACCAGAAGCCTTTAGAAATCTTGGATTAATAGAAGAGTTACAAGGCCTTGGTAAGCTGCCACAATTATATGTATTTGAAAGTCTGGTAACAAAAGCTTTACTAAAGTAAAGGCATGTGATGTCATGATGCATAATGCTCTCAGTATTATTTTGGACTTTGCCAGTAAATGCCTCTAGTTCTCACTTAAATTATATTTAATATGTTTAAAGGATAGATGGGGTAAAGTATTATTTAATTATTGGTGTATGTGGTATTTTTTAGGTTAAATCCAGTTTTACTGTCCTGAATGTTTGCATCAAAGCCTCAATTTTACTTTAATTTACTATGATAAAAATCCCAAGAGGAGAAATGTTTAACACAGAATCACATATAATTTGTCTGAAAATGTACAAATGTGTTCCATATGTACATTGTTCTATATAAAGGGATTTTAAAGTTTGTACCGTTCAAGACTTCCAAGATGTAAAAACAGAATTCACAATTATTTTATGTGGGAAGGGAGGGAACAATTCTGCTGTTTGGAAATAAAATACATGCTAAATATTGATTGTGAATGGAAGGTTCCCGTATATTGAGTGTTGAAGTGCAAAAGTACTTTAAAAATGTTTGTCCCAATAGAAATATGATTACTCTCTAAATAAAATTAGATAATTATGAATGGAATAGAAAATTAATTAATTTATTTACATTCTATAGATCATTCATAGGCCTGAGCCAAGAATATAGAAAATGTCATAGCGCGAGTACAATACTTGTTTCTAATACAGATATAAATTACATAGGTTTGTGGAATCAAGTTTTATTAGTATATTGCTTATACAATTTATTTTTACTTGCCCACAAAATATATCGGAAGAAAATTTATTACCATAGCATGATGCTTTTTTGTTTGCTTTTGTGAGACAGGACATGAGCAAGAGCAAGTGATCTGGAATTCATCTGTGGCACAGGAGTGGGGGGTTACTAAACATATTTTTTATAACTGTGTATATGCAGTATTATAGAATGTATTAAAGAAATTCATATGTATCTTAATGCAACTTGCTGATCATCTAGAACATCCAAAGAATCAAAACATCTGCTCCTGGTTATAAAGATTCTCCAGTTATGTTTGTTTTGTTCTCTGTAGGTTGTGATGTCAAGGATTTTGGAGATGTTACATATGAACAAATAGAAGGATTAATAGTTAAAAACATGACTGCACTTGGACACATTGCGGCATGTCAGAAGGAGGTAATTTTTGTGTGTGTGTGGAACTTGAAGTAGATTACATACTGATATAGACTAATTTGTATTAAATATATATAAAATGTACTGTATATGCAGAGCAGTAAACATGTTACCCTTTAAAATATGTGCAGAGCAAGGTTTATCCCAGTGAATATATGTTTATCTCTTGATCTGCATGTCGTGAGGGTTTGTGCCTGAAAAAAAATACATTTTGCAAAGAGGTGAGCCTGGTCAGCATAAATATTTGTGCCCAAATGGGGCCATCATAGCATACAATGTTATAACCAGCATAAAAAAAGCTGTGTTAAAGGATACTCCCCAGGTATGTATATTCATCCGGAGGAACTCATGAACTTCTCTTTGCAAAATGGTGAGTCTAGCATACAAAAGTTACTTAAGAAACTTCATCCTTAAAAAAGTGTATAAAGAAGCAAATGTTTCACTGATTCATTCTAGGTGTCGGACAGTGTAATCCGTATCATAAATGAAGGACGTATGTGCCTAACAATTGGTGGTGATCATTCATGTAGCATTGGAACTATTGATGGTCATGTGAAAGCAAAAGGTAATATTGCTTTATTGTGGGTGGATGCTCATGCTGATCTCAACACAAATGCTACTTCTCCTACTGGAAATGTCCATGGTATGCCTGTAGCATTACTGGCAAAGGAGTTGTCAGATTACTGGCCATATTTACCAGGCATGGATTGGCAACAACCAAGGTAACTTGTAGTCAGCTGATTGTTTTAATAGTAGTAGTAATGTTCCTTTTCCCTGTGTCTCTAGTCTGCTCTTTCTTTCATATGTTCATATACTACTGCTATGACAGCCATTTTATTATCATGTTATCTTGTTGGTGCATTATCAGTTAAAATATGACGGTCTTCAAGATTGTAATGCTGTGTAGTCTTATAAGTGTTTTGGAGAAATATTTTGCCTCCCTGAAGATGGGAGTGATGTTTCTCCAAATTATTGGTCACTGTCTACTAGACACAAGGCTCCACAATTCAGAAAAATGAATTTGTGCTGTCCCTCCAAACATAGTTCCTGTAAGTAATTCATATGGATGTGTGAAAGTTCTTTGGTAGAGTCACAGGTAATGAAGACTTTACTGTATTCGCAGGGTTCAGCATGTACATTACTACTAAAATCAATAGATTTAAACACCTAATGCCTCTGAAATATCTTTGTTGTTGCACTTCTTTAAAAATACAAAAGTCAATCATTTATTTTTCAGGCTGTCTATACGGAACATTGCATATATTGGTTTAAGGGATATTGATTCATATGAGAGACTTGTCATTGATAAATTTGCAATAACAGCTTTTGGAATGGAAGATATTGAAAGATATGGCATCATTGAAGTGACAAATATGGCTTTGAGAAGAATTGATCCAAATAATAACTTACCACTCCATGTGAGCTTTGATATTGACAGTCTGGATGCCTTAGAAGCCCCAAGTACAGGGACACCAGGTAAGGTGACGTAGTTTAAACATTGACACATTTTTGTCACATCTAAAGACTGTTGCAGACACTATGCACTAATATATTACCCATTTTAGCATGTCTTGGAATGACTGCATATGGTGCAAATCCGTGCAGTTACATTTGACAAGTTTCAGGTTTTAGATGTCTTTGTTAGCAGAAATTTTGTGAAAATATTGGTTATTAATTTACACCACTTTCAATCTGTAAGAATGGCTGGTCTGTGTACTCAGTTTATACTCGGTTAATAATACGTACCAAATTCTACCCAGAACTATTACTTTAACTGATATATTATTTGTTATTGCCAGGTAAATAAATTAATTTGGACTTGGTGATAATGCCAGTTTGTTTTCAAACAATTGAATATTAATGGGAAAACCTGGTACAGCACAAATATGTAAAAACTGAATAGTGAACAAGAGAAGGACCCTGGTAGATGAATGTTTGTTGTTGGCGTTTGCACACTGTGTTTCACTGTCCAGTGTATCTGAGCAATCCATTTATTATACTATCCAATTTGCATATGAATACCACATTTTTCCTGAAGCAAAAGCACAATCACATGTCTGTGTAGATTAGAAAATTTTGAAGATGAATGTGTTCTACCAGACTTGCCCTGTTTCTTGGATTCATAAAATTTTAACAAATATATTTATTATTTTATAATATATTATTAGTGCTTGTTTTATTTTTAACAGTTCGTGGAGGCTTAACATTACGAGAAGGTATTCAGGTAATGGAGGAATCATACAGAACACAACGATTGTCAGCAGTAGATTTGGTTGAAGTGAATCCAGGACTGGGCTCCCCAACTGATGTGAAGATAACACTTGAGGCAGCAAAACATATTATCAGAGCAGCTTCTGGACATAGCAGACGAGGACAGTCGCCAGAGAATGTCCTTGATCTCCCCCAACAGACATTCCATTCTGTCTCACAATCTCCACACAATAGTTAATAAAATGTAGCATAAGAAAATTCTTATTAAATGTATTGTACTGTATTCTTTATCTTCATCTTATAAATTAGAATTAAAATGTAAAATGTCTACATATTTATTACTATGCTAGACTGGCTTTTCAAATTAGTGAATATTTGTTCATGAATTGTATATTTTAGAAAAGGCATATTTTGTCTGAATTACTAAATCTTTTTCTTCTTTATACTGCATAGGACTTAATATGTATAGAGTTAATTGAATGAAATTAATAATGAATTTAATAATGGTATTGGATTTGCAATTTCATTAAACTTCAAAAGATTTACTAAAGCCTGGAAGAATATCAGAAAATCCCAAACTAGTAGCCAAAGAGTTTTCACGGCAGGGTGTCAGATATCATCCATGTGAAATTCTGAAGTTCCAAATTCTTTGCAAGCCAGAGGACAGTGCTTTCAATTATACATTGTCAGATTTATGCAAGCTGCTCCCAATAATGTATTATGTCAGTCTTTCCAGTGATTAAAGAAAGAGCACACAGTAACACTTCATAATAAAAGTGCAGGTTTCATAAAAATTGACTAAATAATTTTAAAAATACACATGGCTATTTTAGGTCCATAAATAAACTGAAGATGAAAATTGTTTGACAAAATTTTGTATGGGTCTGCCATATTGAGTTTGATCCATCCTGAAGTTTGGAACTGTTATGAGGTATAAAAAGAAATTGAAGTGAGCTACAGAACTTGTAACATAAATATTGACATCACATGTTCTGCAGTATTTGGTCTGTTACAAGTACTTTAAAACAGAATTTTCAGTTCTAGAAATCTTCATAAGCAACTCTTTCTTTGGGTTAGTTTTTTAAATCATATTGGAGCTTGTTCTTCCAGTGTCATTCAAAACTCTTTAAGTAGAACTTTGTTCTCAAAACGTATGTACCTGCTGCTCAACTGTCAACTGACATCTTTTGTCATTATTTTGATGTAAATACGTCTATATGGAAGGGTCATTCCACAAAAAAGTGTTACAAAAAAGTGACAGGAAAATGTGTAAGATGGTTACCTAGGAAATATCAACAATTTGTAAATATGGACTGACAACAATGGTCAGCTTGCATGTATTGTTATGTTACCTAGGAAATGTCATCTGTTCACTCGGCATAGTTGTGTTACATTACTACCGTCAACAATCCACTTTCGTTATTGCGGAAAGAGCTGAGCTGTAAATTGCTTGTAGAAGAAGTGCGTCGTAGACTAGATAATTTTGTGCTGGTAAAAACGTTTTACAATATCACAAGTACTTATCTTATATAAGAATTATTAAGAAATCTATTGTTGCGTTAGTTGTATAGATATGGTGTTTGCACGATATGTTGATACTCTAAAATGTACAAATTTTATAACATATTTCAGCTACCACAGACCCATCTTAAGCATAACTAATTCAAGGTAGGCAGTACTGTCTTACTCAAACTTTAATCAATTGTAAAGCGTGTATAAAGAAAATATTTAGAATAAAGCCACTATATAAACTCCTTACTGTATAGACGTATTTATGTCAAATTCTCCGGAACCGTGGTTCCACTGTAACTTTTTAATCATATTCCATATATCATCACTGATTGTCATTATTTAATTGGTTATGACTTATCAACACAGTTTGCAATACATGTTGAATACAAATCAGTGATTGGGAGCACAAGACAGAAATGAAGTATATCTTACTTACACAGTGAGATTTTTTCCAAGTGCCCTACCAAATGTTGGAATGGCCACCCTGAACTTCAGCATGTGAATATATACTTTTTACAGTGTTTAAGCTAGGTCTGTTGGTTCTGCTAGCCATCTCTGTCTCCATGGGCCATGGGAGAAGCATCTGACTTCCATCTGAGAGGTTGAGTGATTAGAGGAAACGCAAAAAATAATCTAACTGCATCTACAGAACCTTAAAATAAAATTACTTTATCAAGAAGTACTGCCATTTTTTTTGGAAACAATTTATTTGCCATGAAAAATATTGTACATATATTGCCAAAATGCCAATATAAAAATGAATGTTCCCACATTACATAGTTTCTCCACTACAGTTTGTAATATCATCTAAGTGTATGGAAACAATATGTCTTCCTGGAACCATAACAAGGCCCAACACACGTGGCTCTTCAATTACACCATTATCTGTAATCAATCAAATTTCTTTTATAAAAGGTACTGTCTTGGAATACACTGCCAAAGAAAATATGACACCTGAAAATTTGCTTAAATTTTAAAAATATATTGTCCCTTCTTCAGACTATAAATGTATTGAGCATTTTTGGTAGTTATGCAGTTTGTCAATAAATTTCATTTTAATGGAATCCAAGGTTTCATTAATGTGTACAAAACAGCCTGCCATTAAACCCTGTCCTGTCAGCTGATTCCAGTTCATATCTTCACTTCTTTCCAAGATCCATTTTGTATTGTCCTCCCATCTATTCTTTCAGTCTCCCTGGTGCGCCCCTTTTCACAAGATGCTTGCTACATATATTACTGATCGAATCTTCAATTGAATCTTACAAAATGATATGAAAAATACAAATTGCAAAGCTCATGCTCTTTGTTACCAATTGAGGTCCAAAATATCTTCCTCAAACACCTTCACCTGTTATCTTCTGTCAGACTGACAGACAAAGATATCATCTTGATAAATACAGAGAAAATTATTATAGGTCTATGCAAAGAGTGTTCATGTACCTTAGGGTTCCATAAAAGATAAGGAATTTGACTGGCTGAGCATACTGTCAGCATCCTAAGAATTCTGCTTCATGGAGTTTTCTGGTTGTACCAAATTGCAATCAAATAATGGGGAACTATTTCATAGGCTCCATGTTATTTACATTTATAAACCATAACATTGCTTCAAATTCAAACATTCTACACCCTGTCACATTGTAAACTGATTTGTGGCTATTCACACATTTAATGCACACAAACTATAAACACAGCAACATTTTTGGCATTTACTTTTGAATTTTTATTCTAAAAAACTATAAATTTATGTTTAATTCGAAAGTCTGTTTATACAAAATTGTACAACTCTGCATAATGAGAGCAGAATACCTAAATATCATTGACCGCTTACCTTCAGGTTTTAAGTATTCACTACATGATCCAAGGATGACATTTCCATCCCTATCAGTGCAAAGAAAGACTCCAATGAGAACTCGACCATCTGTCATTTCTATCTTGAAATTCTTGTTCAGCCAGCTACATAGCTTCTGTTTTCCAGATGTTTCAGAAGTGGAACTCTGTGGTACGAGAAATAAAAGTTTTCAGTATATTTTTAACTAGACCCTGGACTACTGTGTTCATTGCATATATACTTGTTGAAAAAACCTACTGGGACACTGGCACAGTCACTGGAATGGGTATAGTGTCCTTAAATATGAAGCCAAATCTCTGACAATAGCTGTGTATATGTAAAGGATATCTCATAGGGTCCTCACTAGGCAATGGAGTGTGAACCAGCAGATTAGTACACCTATGTTCTGTTGAAAGGTTTGGTAAATTCTGCTACACATTTCAAAAGTTCTATATAATATACCCTACATGTTTACCTTCCCTTTACCATCACTTTCTGTGTTCTTGTCTTCTGGTGACCCCTTAGTTATGGATTCTGATGTTTCAGACTCATGCATTTTATGTAAATTTCTTCCACAGTATTTACATTTTGAATTAGCCCTTGAAATATGTCAATCAAGCACACACTTTTAACATGTCTGCTTGCACGGTAAAATCAAAACAAATGTCACACAAACACCACACCAGCATATGTGGTTCTAGATGGTTTGTGGGCCATATTCATAAACTACGGCGAACACTTTCCTTTCACCAGAGTTTTCCTATTTCTGTTAATTTGCAATGAATAGGCTAAGGTTTGGGTACGCATTATCCAACGATTGGAGTAGATTATTAGACATTTTACACCAAAGCTATGTTTCCTGATATCAGACAAGCACGAAAGTCTTTTTACTGTATACCATACTTGTAATCTGCGTTATATATACAGCGTGCAGATTAATGTACTTGGTGCCCACGGAGGTTATATGAAGTTAACTTTATTATCCGCGACGTTGATATTTCTGTCGCAAAGAAAGGTAACCACAAATGACCTAAATGTTCACATTGTATGACTGCTCTGATGGTTATTGGAAATGAGGTGTTGTTTACGTTGAAGTGTCTTAAAGAACACAAATAGCCTTTAGATGTACTTATTTATGTTGACATTAAATATAAGCTGTGTTTGGAATCAAAAGTTGTGTGTTAAGAAGAATGAATAATAATAATAAATAAAAAATTATAAGGAAACTGGTGATCGTTTATTTAAAGCGTTCCTAACCTCTAGTGGAAGGAAATCAGACGAAGACAACTTAAATGGATATGGATTCTCGGCGAAGCACAGCTGCACAGTCTTTTATTGAGGATGATAACAATAAGGTGTGTTTGATCTCTGTTACAGCTTGCATTTTACACGCGAATTCTTGGAGATATCGACGATCCTCGGATAACTCGTTCGGTTCAGTTTTCGCGTTTTACAGACAAGTGCAGTTTTGTTAATTTATTACATTCTTTTTCAAAAAAGTGGTTGAATGCATTGAACAAGTGTTGGAAATACACTGCCTATGCATGTTGTATTGATCCAGTTGTTTTGCATATTCTGTTAAATACAAACGATTTGATGAATAATTGACCAGTCACTAAGCAGTCTGCATTGATAATCACGACTAAATTTATTTACACATGGTATTAATCATTCTAAAATACTGTCATGTTACATTATGTATGAAGTCTACAAAAATGGTATTTGGCAGACATTACTAAATTCATTTTTGTTTTAATTTTATAAATAGATACAGTACAGGTAATTTCATAGCTGTAATAGTTCTTCCCATTTAAAATGTAGACATGAAGTTTATGAATCTTTGAATTCATTGTTTTTCCACCTGTTTGGACTATTTAAGCAGGAATTTAGTTGGGATTTGTAGATATATAGATATATATGTCATTTAGCCATGGTGGTCTAGCGGTTAGAACGCTGGCCTTGTAATCCTGGGGTCTCGGGTTCGATTCCCGGCGGTGCCCGAATTTATAACTTGTGTTGGGCAAGGCCGTGGTCTAGGCAACACGGAGTTTTCCTCCGGGGGCTTCCCCGGTTTCTCCGTGGCATCCCAACAGGTACTCCATTCACACACAGAAGAAGGCAATGGCAAACCACTTCTGGATCATCTGCCAGTCTGAGAAAAGGATGGAAGGATCCTGTTCATATGGACCTGTCGTCAGACAGAACACTAATTAAATAAATAAAATATGTCATTTATATAGGGGTACAAGGTTACCTATATCCCTTTGAGCACCTGCCCTTAGCAGTCTAAAAGTGATCACAATAGTGAATAGTTTTTAATATGGAACACATTATTTGCAACTGTATTGGAACTTCCCAGAACTACCTGTGCACAGACATCATGCAAAAACTTATTATGACTAGTCAATAGGTGCTGTCTTGTGTAATTTATACACCTTGTTTTTCTGTCTCAATTTTCTAGAAAATTATGCCAGAAAATACAGTATTTTGGACTTCACAGTCATTTCAGTAAAAATGTTTCTTCTGAGACAATTACATATCATGAACTTGGTTTTGTGAAATGCGGACATGTGCCTTCACAAAACTAAACTGGAAGGAATATTAAGGTAATTTTACTTTGCATATATTACAGATTGTTGAATGGTTAAATCAAGCATCTCTGGCAACAGACAACACTAAAACTGACCATCTTCGTCGAGTTCAAGAAATCATCATCAACAAGGATGCAAGTTTGTTGGATAACTTCTTAGATGAAGTTTTAGGTTTTCAAAATGATCGCAGTGCGGATGTACGGAAATTCATTGTAGGCTTTATTGAAGAAGCATTGTAAGTTATGCAGGTATTATAGATTATAATTCTAGGGAGACACTAACAGTTCAGCTTTTGCAGAAAAGTCAATTTTATCATCATGATTTAGTTTTCATATTTAATTTCAGTGTAGAGACAGATCAGACATGAAGTAGTTAAATAACATTTAACAATAATAATAACAAGAACAATAATCTGGATTATTCTTACAGTCAAGGGTATACAAGTGAATACAATAATGTTATTTTAAATATTATTATGACTGTATACCAAGCAAGATAAAATGATGGATCTCGTTTAGATTTGGGCAGGTATTTCAGTTTTGGTTGCACTGATTTTTATGTAATTGGCATAAAACTACAGAATTGTGTTACTTTATTGTATCTCTAAACAAAATTAATTTCATACAGGATTAGGGACTGGATATGTGATGTTGATATGGTTTACAGGCTGCCATTTGAACTTCATTGATGTAGAAGGTAGTTAAACCATAAATGTCAGTTGTGATTATGTCTTATATGTTACCACTTTTCCTTCAGAGTTGGTAAAATTCACTTCTTACTATGTGTTTGGTTTCAGTAAGAAAGATCCTGATGTGTTACCAAAAGTTGTGGCAAATCTGTCTATGCTATTACAGGATTCTTCAGTCCAAGTCCAGAAACGAGTCATTCAGGCAGCAAGCCAGGTAAGTGGTGATGGCTGCTGTATCAAGGATACACTCTTCTGTGATTTTCAATATTGTAAGGAATAGTATCAAGACAGAGTGTCATATGTGAGATTTGAGGTTTTCACAGTCGTGAGGATGATGATTATGATGATGATGATGTTTATGTGGGTTTAGACTCATTGGTAGATGCCAGTGTTTTGGAGAAACATAACTCTCTTCATCTTCATCGCTGAAGTGGCAATGTTGGGAAGTGGAGGGAAAAATAAATAGAGAAGAGGATGATCAGGTTATCATTGTTTTTTATTTTTATAGGTCTATCGTGGGGCACTGGCTTGGCTTGCTAAAGCTCGAGCCGTCTCAGAGGAAATGGAAGCAGCATGGGCTATGATGGGAAGCATCAAAGCACAGATTGTAAATATGATTGACAGTGATAATGATGGGTAAATATCACTGTTTTGTAATTGAGTTTTTGCCAATGCTAATATAGTGAATTGTCACATCTGGTGCAAAAATGACTATGGCATGATCCCGTTTCTTGAAGGACCTCAGTCACACTAACCTGACTTCATGTCTGATCCTGTTATACCAGGGATGGGGAACCTGTGGCCTTAAGGCCACATGTGGCTTTCTAGGTCCTTAAGTGTGGCCTTTTGACTGAATCCAAATTTTACAGAACAAATCCTAGGATCAACTGAAACTGCAGACTTCCTTGCTGCAACCAAATATTCAAATGCTTTCCAACAAAAAGGAGAAATAACAAAATCATTAAAAGATTAGTTAACTTTAAAAGTAATAAATAGTTTTCATCTTTTGAAATTATTAAGTACATAGTAGTTAGATTTTTACAAAATAATGTACATTTTTAAGTATATCTAATTGAAGTTTCTTGAATGCGGCCTTATTTGATTACAGCTAAATTAATGCGGACTTCCAACATGATAAGGTTCCCCACCCATGTGTTATACAAATAATAAAAGTATGTAAATTGTATTCCCGCACCGTAGCCGCGCGGTCTGAGGCATCATGCTTCGGACCGGCGATACGGAATGTGCGCTGATTCGAGTCTCGGGGGAGAAGAAATTTTCTCATGAGCTTTCGACCAGTGTAAGGGACCGGTGCCAACCCAGCATCGTGAGGAAATTGGGGAGCTACAATGAGTAGCGTAATCCGGTCATGAAAACTAGCAATGGCTGGGGGTTTATCGTGCTGACCACACATCAGCCTATATCTGGTTGGATGATCGTTAACCTCTGCTTAGGCATGTGAACGTGAGGCCAGCAGTTAAGCTAGTCGGCTTTGGCTCTCTGGAGCTGTTACGCCACGGATTTAATTTTTTAATGTAAATTATATTATCTGACTAGTTACTGTCTTCTTGTGCCTACCAAACTAATTATGGACTTTTCAGTTGAACTGTATGCAGTGTTTTAAGATGTAGTCTTCCAGCTAGATGTTCCACTACTGAAAATAGTACTTGACATTTTTTTATGTTTTTAGTAGTAACACTTTCCCTGTATGACTTTCATTTGTATGATTTTGCTCGTCTACTGTTGTTATTTTGATTGTTTTATTTTAGTGCTCTTGTTTTACAGACATTTGCTTTTGGCAAGCAATTTCATAAAGGGATTGAATTCTAAGAAATCATATTAAATTTAACTGAATTGCTGAGATATGTGATAACTGTGGTTACCAAATTAAAGACTTTTGTTTCTGTGGAGTTTAACATTATCAGTATATTTAGGCTTGATTTTGTGTGCTCATATTGCAGTGTATACAACATGATTTACTAATTTGGGTAGTATTATTGTAATATGTGACATCATGTGAGACACAAGTGGTTCTATATTTGTAATTTGTTGATAGTGAGTGACTTGTGTCAGTCATACTTGATTAATTGGCATGCATTTCAGTATTAGAACCCACTCTGTGAAGTTCCTGGAATGTGTAGTGCTATTGCAGACCTATCCTGAAGCAGACAGTATGAAAAGGGACAATGACTTCTCTTTGGAAGATGTTCCTCTAACATTGAAGATTGCTCGGAGACGGAAACTGGAAGAAGAAGCTAAGTAAGTATATTGTAATTTGTATTTTCCTACATACGAGGTGCGATCGGAAAGTTTCAAGACTGTGTCAATAGAGGGCGAACCGGATGTAGTACGAGCTTCTGCCACTCTGTGTCAATAGAGGGTGAACCGGATGTAGTACGAGCTTCTGCCGCTAGGAGTTGCGGCCTACATTCATAGTGAATCAGTGTGCCAGCCGGCCTCATCGAATTAGCATTTGTTTCTTAGTTACGGGCGTTTTGGTAGTGCGATTTCGGAATGGCGTGTGCATCAAATTTTGCCAAAGACTCGCCAAAACGGCTACGGGAACCTATGGAATGCTAAAGCCAGCATTTGGGGAGTCCGCAATGGGTCGTGCACCAACTTTTGTGTGGCATTCACGTTTTAAAAATGGCCGAACCTCTGTCGATGATGACGAGCGTTCTGGACGACCATCTTCGAGCACAACGCCCGAAAATGTTACGAAGATTCGGCAGGCCATTCACGAAGATCGACGTCTTACCATCAACGACTTGTGCGACATTTTTGGGATAGGCTATGGGACCTGTCAGCTGATTCTAAAGGATGAACTCCACATGCGACGCATCCTGTCTGAGGACCAGAAGCAGAATCGACTTCTCGTTTGTCAGGAGTTTAAAGATCTTGCAAGAACCGACCCCAACTTCCTTTCTAAGGTTTCCTCTTCTCAAAGATGAAAATTCAGCTAAAGGGAAGGAGATTTGAGACGATAGAAGAGATTCAGGCAGAATCGCAGATGGTGCTTGACAGGCTGACAAAGAAAGATTTCCAGGGATGCTTCCAGGCTTGGCAGCGGCGCTGGGATTGTTGTGTTCACTCCCAGGGGAACTACTTCGAGGGGGATGGATGAATGTAATACCTGAGATAAGTGTACGGGTTTTTATAGGCACAGTCTTGAAACTTTCCGATCGCACCTCGTATAGGGCATGGGCAAGATATAAATTGGGTTATTTAAGTTAATTTTCATTTGAATGTTTATGGATTTCTTTGGAAGTGTGAAAGAGAGATGGTTGAATTATAAATAGTTTAGAGGACTAAATGTGTGGCATCTAAATGTGTATTTAGGAGCAAACAGTGTTTTTATCCGCAGAAATGCTTCTTTTATTTTTTCTTTCTTTCGTTCCTTTGTGCTTCCGTCAGTCTCTATCTGATGGCGTGATCTCACAAACAGTGCAGATCTGGAACCTCACAGGGGTGCTTCAGTGTAACTCACTTTAATACTGTTACCTTTTATACAAAGAAGGATACACATATAAGTCTTTGACATTATTCCTCTCAGTCTTCAATTTGTGATTTTTCCATCTCAATGCTCCAAGATAAGAAAAATATTGTTGCATTAAGCTGTATGCATTAAATAAAACAGACAGTGATCTTTAGCAAAATCAGGATTTTCATTAGTATAATTAAAATGCTTTGAGTACAAATAAATATATACATAATGTATGTATAACCACGTGTCTATGATATAGGTTTTATTTTGAGGTTTAAATGGACAAACTATGTAGTAGTGCTGTGAAGTACGTTATGTGTACTTTAGTTATCTGTATGTTGCAGTAATATTCTGCTAAACTGTTTACCCCACAGTTCAATAAATTCCTCCTGGCAGGCCCATAATATGAAAGTTTAAATCTCATATTCCCATACAATAAAGGTTAAATAGCAATGGATTTATTTCTTAAGTAATTGCATATAAATTTATTCATCCATTTCAGTGACTGTAAGAATGTATTCTGAAACTCATTTTGCTTGCTATAACTTAGTATCTCACACACTTGGAATTGAAAAACAGTAACAGTCATTACTTTCACAAGTTAGAGGAGTCAGATTTTATTTTCTGTGTCAATGGATTTGTTTCTAGGATGGTGTTTAACCTTTTGGTCAAGTTTCATGGTTCACCGCATGTCAGCAGTGTTAACTTGATGACTTGCATGGGTTCTCTTACTCTTATTGCAAAGATGCGGCCACAGTTCATGGGGAAGGTAATAGCTGCTCTGGAGACACTGCACAGTAAGTAAAAACATGGAATGTAATGTTTCATACAAGCTTCTGGTTTTATATTCCCTCTGCATAATGAGACTTTACGTATCAAAACGTAATTTAATTTAGCATCTCCAAAGAGACAGAAGATTATGTTGTTCTGGGTTGTGACACCATGTAGAACTTGCATGTAGATACCAATGAAGAGTTAATGTTTAATTTCTTGAACATTTTTGTGAATGCTTTTGCACTAATCTGTTTCTTTTATTCTTGTTTTAGCAAACCTTCCACCAACATTGTCCAAATCTCAAGTTAGTTCTGTGAGGAAGCACTTGAAGATGCAATTGCTGAATCTACTGAAACATCCATCATCAGTGGATTACCACAATAATATCACCACATTACTTACTGACTTAGGCGCTACATATCAAGAGGTATGTAAGTTAAAATATATCTTCTCTGTTTTAAGTGGTTCACTTGATAAGCAGGTCTCTATGTCTATATCTGTTTCCCACAGCTCCTCTGTGTCAAGTTCTTGCCATGGTATTTCTTCCTTCTGTTTGTCATCTTTAATAACCTCTTGTTGTTGAGATTATATACAGTATAATTCATAAAGCTGTTAACTGATGATTTTCCATCAGGTAACCAACCGTCTAGGTTTTAATGAATAAATTTATTTTTTGGTATTTGTAATGCTTATCATATAGTGCCATAGCAGTAAATAATAGAAAATGTATTATAACTTAAAGTTTATGGTAAGTAACAATAATTCATCATTTGTTGCTTGCAGTGAATTAATATTTACAATGTATTTCAAAATCTGATGCCTAAAATATTTTACTCCTCTAAAGATTTCTTTATATAATCACAGCTCTTTTTTGACAGGCCAAGTGTAGTCTGTAATAGTTCAGCAAGAACACACTGTTTACTTACAGGTGCTCAAGTCTTATCCAAAGATTGATGAACTTCGGAAGCGTCAAAAGCGCATGGCAGAGACCTTGTCATCGTCCCAGACTTCTGTAAGTGCAAACAAAAAGCCACGGTTGGATATAGAAGATGATGAGGAGGAGGAAGAGGAAGAGGAGGATGATGGAATCAGTAGTCACAGCATGGAAATTCATCACAAGAAGCACACTGACTTGGCCATTGATGTTACAGAGCAATTTATAGTTGAGCGATTGTCTCCAGAATTGGCTGCTCAGATTGTCATGATTTCTATGGTATGTTTGGACCTCTGATTTTCTTGTGACATTTCTGCAGTGATTCAGAAATAGCAGAGTTATGAACGACTATTACATTTCAGTAAGATTTTTGTGAGATTTGAGATTTTAATAGTGCAAGTGTGAAGATGACTGTCTTATGGAATGTGCACTGTATAGTCTGGTAGGTATTAAATATTTCATAGGAGCTAACTGCATTCATCAATAGGGTGACGTGTAAGCTGGTCTGAAATGTCAGTCTGTATCTGCCAGGCTACATGGTGCTGTATCTCAGAAGACAGGCATTTTCAAGAGTTACATGATTTTCTGTGTGATAAGTTTATGGTAAGATGAGTCTTTGTAAAGACAAATATGGATTTTACAACTTACATCAAAAGTAATTCTTGCGTATGTTTAATATGGCTTATTTTTCCTTAGAAGAAAGTTTAAAGTAGAACAAATATAACAACATTAGTGTTATATAAAGGTAAATAGTGTATGAGGTGTTTCTTGTTTGAAGTCTAAATAACTTAGTTTTAAAATATGTTTATTGTGTTCACACTTCTTGTAAGTTCAGTATGTTAGAGAACCTGAATTTTGTGTGTTTTTTAGGCAAAACTTCCTGATTCTATGCCACCACACTTCAGTGCCATGTACACACCAATTGCAGCAGCAGGTACCCAGGGTCAGATCAAACACGTGGCTCGACTGATTGCCACACAGCTTACTGCAATTGGACTTGGGCCAGGAGCAAGACAGGCAAAGAAACTGCAAGTAATTCCCAAAGTAAGTTCCTAACACATAATGACCTTGATAAAATACTCTGCCTCCAGCACAGTATACAGAAGTAGCATCAGTGATTGATTTGCTGTTCAGATTATTCTATGTTTAGTCTCAGCTGAAAAGGTAAATAAAATTTTAATGAGATAATAAAGTGTAAATGTTATATTATAAATATACAGTAGCACTGAAGGAGAGTGAATCTTGTACATTCAGACAGCAGATGTGAACATGTCGACTGTTTCTTTCACTTAAAAGATGGATGGATGGATTTTTTTAACAGTTTTTACACATGATTACATATAATTATCTGATTTTTGAATTATTTTGAATTCTTTTATACTTTTAAACATGTAAGTGTGCCATTTGTGTCAGCAGATTTGAATTCATACAAATCTTATGGGTTTGTCTTACCATTTAGATGCAGTTCTAATGATCCTGATTTGATTCTACAGATTACGCGTAGATTCAGGACTTTATATGTATGTAAATGGCATTTCAGATTTAGATCTTGTATTGTATTGAGTATTTTGGGGTAAGGAATTTATTAACATAATTTTGAATTAAGTTATATTTGATCTTTGTAATAAAACAACTAAACTTTATCATTAATACATACAATTTCTACGCCAGGTTGCGTCTGTTGTTGATGACAATTATCAAATGTCTAGCTCAGCCAAGAGTTCAATATCCACTGTTGTAAGTGGTTTGATGGAAAAGGAGAAGGAGGGCCGCTCAAAGGCTGCAACACTATTACCATCTGGTGGCTCTCTCAAGGTGCTGAACTTATTTTATGTAGTAGCTTATTTTCTTGTTTGTTGTATTCTGCATGTGCCATGCTAGTTCAGGAAGAATTTGCCCTTTAAAATTTATATACAAATCATTACCAGAAACATTTCCAGAGTGGAAAAAATTGGTCAGTGCTGTGACTTACTTGGCAATATTTCAATACAAGTAGATATTGCCTCTGTGGAACAGTCATTCTTGAGAAGCTAATAGTCAGCTAGTCAATAAATTAATCTTTTATGGCACTCCTAGATTAATTACTAGTACAAACACTGTGATCAGATTAGTTTGGTTCAAAGTTCTATAAATGTGTATTTTTTGTGACTTTCTTCATTGACCAGCAACACAAATGATGCAAGAGATACAGATGTTTCTTCTTCTTCTTTTTCTTCTTCTTCTTCTTCTTGTAGTGTTATAACCCTATGTGGGTCTTAGCTTGTTCGATGAGTTTTTTCCATTCTGTCCTATCATTCACAATTATTCTCCATACCCTCACTCCCATCGTCCTCACATCCTCCTCCACGTCATCTATCCATCGTTTCCGTGGTCTCCCTCTAATCCTTCTTCCCATCGGTCTCCATTCCATCACTCTTCTAGTTACAGATGTATACATTACAGAAAATGAAAACTGATCTATTTTACCATCATTGCATATTATAAATATTGTTTAAAGAATTATAACATTATTAAATGGTGTGGGAAGGCAGTATAGTGCATGTCATCTCAGTATTGCATATTCTGATTTTAATTTCACATTAAAATGGAGCTGGACTTGTTATTGTTTTGATTTTATGTTTGACATTTTGGCTGATTGACTTTGCTGTTACAGTCACAAAAATGTTTTAGTAATTTTCTTGCACCTGATTTAGTGATGTGTTGCTCATCTGATTGCTAATGGCAGTCTTGATACTTGTTGCTCATCAGCATTGATTGCATAAAATATTATAAATTATTTGTTCTAAAATTGTAGGCTGTGAAACAGCGCATTAAGACATTGAAGCTTTCAGAGATCACAAAACCTTTAGAAAATGAGATGATGATAAAAATGATGGCTGGTGCTGTGCAACGGATATTGAAAGCAGAGAGAGATGCGGCAATAGGTGGTGTGACAGCAGTGCGCACCAAAATCATCACCACCCTGGCTGCTACTTTCAATAGGAAAGTTAGAGATGGTGAGTTATGAAAAGTTTGTTTGAGTAGACATTATGTATGTTAACTACAGAATTTTTACTCCGAATTGTGATTGTATTTCCTGCTGTAGCATTTGACTACACTGTGGTTTTCATTATAGGTTTTGGTGATTTCACTCTCTTTATCCTGTATGGTGTCAGATTATCAGACTTTTGCCATCTACTTTTTGTATTGTAACAAATGAAAGCCGTGTACTCTTAAGATGTGTTCTTTTAGAAAGGTTGAGGATGCAATGACAAGATCAAATGAGCTATTATATCTGCCTGTGAATCATAATGGCAGAGTATATATTCTAGGCCGGTAGAATGGGAAAGGATTTGTGTCTGATGGATGATTCCAAAAACAATTCATATTCATGACATGCAGATTTCTTGTATAATGAAGGCAATTCAAATGATAACAATTGTTTTGTTTAAAATAAAAAAAAATCACGTTATTTCTGTAATATTCATTCCTCCTCAGTACACCAATTCTCTAATACCTTGTCATGCTATATTGCTTAATGTGAGAGCTCTGACAGTAGTGTTATATTGCAGTGGTGTTGAATTTCCTGTTGGAAGATGTGAGAACCCATTTGGACTTAGGGTTTGCTTGGCTTTATGAAGAATACAGCTTTATGCAAGGATTCAATAGAATGCCACCATTCCTCAAGCAAGAGCAAAGTCCTGAATACAGCTACAACAGACTCTTATGTGCAATGGCAAGCAATTTCATTGAAAAGGCAGAAATGAAAGACAGAGATGTGTAAGTATATATATGTATAAAACCCAACTCTCAGTTCTGTAGGTCATGTTCTGAAAAGGAAGATGCATTAGAAAGTTGTTAGTTTTTTTAAAAAAGGGTAGCACAGTAAAGAGAACTTACTGAAGTAGTGTATATCAAAGTACAAACTGAAATTTAAAAACTCTAAAAATATAATTATCACATACAAAATTATTCTTACATATGAAGCATTCTAAGTAGAAAGGGCAAAATATAGTCCCCCCCCCCCACATATTTTTTGAAGTGTGTAGAAGTACATTAAGCACCAAGAATGGATTTCATATATAATCTTGAAGATTCCATGAAATGAAATGGGACAGACATGTGAAAGCTGAGCAAATATGAGAGGTGAACTTTGACATGCGGAAAGGTGTTCTTTGATACACAGCAAGGTGTATTTATAATCGTGGGCATACATTCCTGAACCACATGGTAGTATAAACTGTTAATAATGGCACATTTTCATGAGGAAGTATCAGTTTTTATGGGTACAAATTTAAGAGGGCTCTTCCTTAAAACTTGGTTTTTACTAGTTCATTCTTACTATATAGAATGTGTTACAAACACACACACACACACATACCTGTCTGTATGTAATCATAAAAAATTGTTGTACACATTATAGCTCCGAAACTAATGGCACCAGTAAAACAGGATATGAACTGTTCTCTTATGCTCTTTGAGTTAATTTGCTAGTTATTTTAAAATTTTCTCAAGCCCGAATGCTTCATGAGTGGGATTTATTCTTGAATTTAAAAGTACAAGCTTGTAAAATGGATTTGTCTTCACAAGCTTCCATGTGGTTAGAAAGGTTATATTGAGCCAGGGCATAAATTGCATTACAGAGAAAAGAGTGCCATGCTAGTCAGGTTTAGAAATATGCCACAGTAATCATTGCCATCCCAAAAAGAATCAAAATCTTCAGTTGAATGGCAACTGTATGTGGATCATGGAATACATGTACAATTGTATGGATTATGCAAATAATAAATGAACTTAAGTAGAAGCTATGATGTTTTAATTTTTTTGTTTCCTACATACCACAGTGAAGGAAGAAACTGTTGACTAGCATGCCCCACACAGAGAATTGTTCAGAAGCAAGGAAAAGTTAGGAGTAAATCATAGTCTGTAATATAATTGGTCGTATGCTATTTATGTTTGTTGATCAGCCTTTTAGCTCGATTGTACCTGGAAGCACCCTTGATAACAGAAGAAGCAACAGAGCTCTTGAAGAACATGTGTGCTGATGAGACTCGGGCACCTGTTGGATTACATCTGTTGCAAGACTTGGTGATCCGTCGACCACCCAAACAGCTCACATTCCTCAATGCTCTTCTTGTGCATACTGCACATGAAAATCCAGAGGTGAAGTATTTTATCCTTCTCTTATTTGTTCATTATTCCTCTGAAACTAATTTCAGTGAATGATGGATGTTATGAATCAGGAAGGGTGTATGAGTGAGTAGTCATGGAATGCCTTATGAAGGTGGCAGTTTATGCTTTTGAATGCTGGTTGTTGTTTTGTAATGGTCAGCAAAACATTGTTACTTTATGCTGTTGGATCATTGCTATTGCTTGTTACCTAAGAAAACTATGGGGTTTTATAGGTACGTGGACGTGCCATAAAGGCTGTGGCGGAACTGTATGATCGTGGGGACCTCAGGAGTATCATAGAAGAGTATGCTATATTTTATCTGGGTTTCCTTCGCCTGCTTCAACCACCAGATGTCCTCTTTGGTGTAGACAGAGGACGTCCTATCAAGGTTGATGCTTGGAATGAGGATACTGTCAGAGTATGTCTATATCTGTACCTAGCCCTGCTTCCTGTCAATGAGAAGCTAATTCATGAGTGAGTATTCTTTAAACACTGATGTGAATATCAAAAAAAAAATATATATATATATACAACTCTTTGAAATCATAGCGCTCAGAAAAATATTTGGATCTTAGAGTCATGAGCTTAGGATATTATGTAATGAGTAGCAGATATATTTTGGTCCCTTTATTTTGTAATAAATTATATTTTAAATATTCTACGGCACAGTTTGTTACAATGTCATACATTCACTGAACTTAGTTTATTTTGTTCTGGCATTTCCACTTCTTAGTGGACAAACACACAAATGGATGCTTTATCTCAAGTGATTTTTAATTTTTCTCTAGATTATGTCATCAGGAAAGTCCAAGATAATCGGGGAGAATATTCTGTCATGTGCTCATTACTTATTATAAACTGAAGGACTATTAACACATTGTGTAGATATTCAAATATATTATCTGAAAACCCATAATGAATTTATATATCTACACATTGTGTTGATGGTTCTTCAGTTTGGAAAAGGAGTAGTTTAGTAATTTGTACTCTTTACCAAATTCTATATTAAAATCAAGGTGAATGATATTGGAAAGACATGTAGCTTGCGTGAAATAGCCAAAAAATGTATTAAAAATTTTAGTTGAAAAACCTGAAGTGAAGAGACAACTTGGGTGCCTTAGTCATAGGCAGGAGAAAACATTAAAATGGATTTTATGGGAATGGTGTGTGAGCATGGAAATTAGGTTCACCTGGTTCAGGACAGGATCTTGGGAACATGGTAATGAACCTTCAGGTTTTATAAAAGGCAGGGAATTTATTGATAAACACTGAGTTACTGTCAGCTTATCAAGAAATACTGTGCTCTGTATAATTAGTTATTACAGTATAGACCATTGTAGTTTCAGACTGGAATGTTTTGGTGGTTGTATGTTGTAGATTGGCAAGAGTGTATGTGCAAACTGTGGCAGATGTAAAACGAACAATTCTGCGCCTGTTGGAACAGCCTGTTAGAGGGATGGGAATGGACTCACCTCAGCTGCTTAAGCTTGTTGAGGAGTGTCCAAAAGGTGCTGAAACACTCGTCACCAGGGTTATTCATATACTGACTGATAAAAGTAAGTTAGAAATTTGAATCAGTCAATTAACATACCAGCAATTCTGTGTTCTTTGTATATAAATTTTATTATTGTGCATATTATGATTTTTAACATAGCATCTATAAATTTCTTGTCCAGTTTATGTCTGATATTGTTAGGCTCATAATTTTTTAAATCTTTTTTGTGCTTTACATTTGTTTTTCTGACATACTTGTGTTTTGGGCTGTTAACAACTTTTAAATTTTCTGAGTTTGGATTTACAGGATGTGTATTAGTGTACAATTAATTATGTTCTGTTTATCTTGTAAAATTTACATTTTTGTACCTGCACCATCCTTCTGATGACCTAATCAAGTACAGCTTTGGTTGTAGAAATATCAACGATTCTCTTATGTTTATTCAAGTTGTAGAAGTCATAAAGTCGTCCAGTGATATTCTACCAGGTTGTGTATCTTGTGTTAACAGCTCCTCCAAGTGCTGAGCTGGTTGCACGAGTGCGAGATTTATACCATACACGTGTGTCTGATGTGCGGTTCTTGATTCCTGTATTAAATGGGCTCACAAAGAAGGAAGTAATAGCTGCATTGCCAAAGCTCATCAAGCTGAACCCTGTGGTTGTGAAAGAAGTCTTTAACAGGTTTGATTTTATTATGCATATAAGAGATTGTACAGTGTTAAATATAATTTTGTAATATGGTCAGTTGATTTGATGACACCTTTTTTGTAGTTCAGTTTACATGAGAAAGAAAGAAGGAAAAAAAAAGAGTTGTAAAAGAGAAAAAAATACATGGACTAGAAGAAATAATTTCATAAGACAGTGTAATATATACTGAAAAAAAGTTTTTGTTTAATGTGTGTAATATTTGTCTAAAATGTTGGTATCTACTTGCAAGTCCTTTGGTATTATTACCCATAAGACCAACATTAACATGATGATGAAACTTACAGTTCCGCAGAAAGGTTGGAATATTTACCATTAGAGCAACTCGCAACTTCTTAACGACTCTCCTTCATGGGGTAATTTTAATCTCATTATGTAATATAAATTCCAGCACCGCCATGGCCTTGCATAGTTAGGTAGATGGTTCCTCCTACATTTCATTGTAATTTTATGTACATTTAATTTTGTGAATTTGATTGACTTCAGCCTGATCAGTTATTGTTCATTCTTAGGTTGCTGGGAACACATTCAGAGGGCTTGAGCCACACATCACCTCTTACTCCTGCAGAGCTTCTCATTGCTTTGCACAATATTGATCCTTCCAAGTGTGAGCTAAAAACTGTTATCAAAGGTAACATGTTTCTTGTGTTCTTCTTAATAAATGTTTGAAGTAATTAGTTCAGCACATTCATTGCCATCTGTAAATTCTTCCATTCAACCCATCATTTTTTCTAAATATGCAATTTAGCGACCACATTGATGTACACAGCTTTAAATATCAGTATTTGACTATATTCCACCTCCTTCCTTCCCCATTGACATTGTTAAATTGAATATATTCCTTTATTATCGTCATCACAGTAAAACCATGCCAGTTGCTGTATTTTGAGTAGGGAACTATCTGCACATGCAGAATCAACAAAATTTACATATTTTGCACAGATGGAGTTAATAATGTCCAGGTTTCCTGTATCTTATGTTATTCTTATGTGCAGCTACATCATTGTGCTTTGCTGAGAAACAAGCATACACACAGGAAATTCTGGCTGTGGTGATGCAACATTTGATGGAGCTGAACCCATTGCCAACTTTACTGATGCGCACAGTGATACAGTCCCTCTCTCTCTACCCACGGCTCATAGGTTTTGTCATGAACATCCTACAGAGGCTAATAATGAAACAGGTAAACATCTTCCAGGTTATGACTTATTTGACATGCCAGATGCATTTACACAAGATAAATTTCTAATATATCAAACTGAGGGGAATATGTGTGGTAGTTGGAGATTATTTTAAGATGCAGCTATAAAATATAGGAGTGATACACTATTGTCATAAATCATGCTTCCTGCTTGAGTTCATAATATTCTTCTATTATAGTCTACAGTAAAATCTTGCATTTTCATTTTTGGAATGCGTTTTCCTGCGAGTTACGTGTTTTTTCAGTCCCATTAATTTTCCTACAATTTCAGTGGTTTTATTCCCCACAGAATGTAATTTGATTTTTTGACTGGTAAACATTTCTTTTCCAGTCTGTTGCTTGAGTCTGCTGTGCACTGCAGTTTTATTTGAATTTGAAGGTTTGATAAGACCATTAAAATAATCATAAGTTGCATATATAATGTCAGTATGAGTGAGAGTTCTTTTGAAACAATCTACAAAGTTGAGAAATAAATTGAGGACATTCACAGATAAATCCAAGCAGAGCAAGATATGAAATCTCTCCTTTCTGGCTCTTAAAATGACTTATTTTTTCTTGCCAATAACCAGGATCTTTTAATATGTGGGAAGTCCTTTTCCTTTGAGCAGAGTATGCCTTTTAGACCAGGACTTTCAGAAGGACATGAATGTCTTCAACCTGCATGTGGAAGATTCTACTGATTTCCAAAACTTTAGTCCCATCCCCTTTTAAAGAGGGAAATTAACATCCTGAACTAGCATTTATAGTAGTTGGTAATTGTATTTCAGGTTTGGAAACAGAAGAAAGTATGGGAGGGTTTCATCAAGTGTTGTCAGCGAACAAAACCACAAAGTTTCCAGGTGTTACTACAGCTTCCACCTGCCCAACTCAGTGATGTGCTAGTCAACTCACCAGATCTGCAGCAACCACTCCTTTCCCATGTCATGGCTTTCACAGAGAATCAGGTTAGCATACACTTTTATTTTCATCTCTGTTATATAAATTACGATCCCTCTCTCTTTTCCAGATTCTCAGCTTTTGTCCTCCACCTAAGGCTGGGGCCACACGACCGTACAAAGTACAGTAGGGCCCCGCTTTTCGGCGCTCCGCTTTACGGCGATTCGCTAATACGGCGCTCAACAGCTGAGTCAGAGAAGTGCGTCCGGCGCCATTTTTTCGTCGCTGATTCAATCTGTTTACAGCTTTTGTGTGCTCTGCGTCTATCTGTATTTCTAGCAATTCTTCAAAGTTATTACAAACTGTGTATTTATATAATATTTTTGTGTTACTTTAGTGTAATTACAATGGCGTCAAAGGGTAGTAGCGATAAAAAGAGGAGTTGTAAGCCTCTTACTTTAAATACCAACTTAGAGATGATTAAACTTCGTGAACAAGGCATGTCTGGCCGAGATAGGACGTAAGCTAGGCCTAGCTCGCCAAACTGTTATTGCCATCGTGAACGCTAAGGAGAAAGTGTTAAATGAAATTAAAAGTGCCACACGAATGAACTCTAAAGTCATAAGAAAAAGAGATAGCCTTATTGCCGACATGGAAAAACTTTTAGTTGTGTGGATTGAAGATCAACCCAGCCACAATGTGTGTACTACTGATAGTCATTTTACTTTCATATCATTTTCTTAGGCCTAGCGCTATTGTGCACTTACTATATGATAGTGTAAACATCTTATTAGGCTTTGATTTGCATTTGCAAGTGAAAAAAGGCAAAGATCCGCTTTACGGCGATTTTCGCTTTATGGCGGGGGTCTGGTCCCTAACCCGCCGTATAAGCGGTGCCCTACTGTACGTCCATTGTAACACACATCGTGACGCCCGTCATAGAATTGCAACGGACGAACTTTGTATGGTCATGTGGCCAGGGTCAAAGGGGTTTTCTGAGCTTAGAATCTATATATACCAGATAAATGTAAAGGTGTGGACCAGATTGAATAGGGTCCAGTGGTAGGATCTTGTGAACATATTAATGTACCTTCAAGTGTCATAAAAGGCATGGGATTTATTGACCAGCTGAGCAACTACCAGCGACTTAATTAGAATACATTTTTCCACTCTGTTTCTTCTGCTGTTCTCTAGTAAGTGTTCTATTCTCTGATCTGTAATTTGTATTTTTAGGTTCAGATTTATGTTTATATATTTATATGATGATGTGTTGCTTGCAGCGTGCTCACATTCCTCAGTCGATCATGGATGTCCTGCTAGGTAATAGAAGGCCTCATTTGGAAGAATATGATGTCTATAGTGAAGCTGTAAGTATGGGTCTTACAGTCAGCATTTACTAATTCTACATCATTAGAATAACACATTTTCTGTAAAATGTTGAAAACACGAGTGCTGAATTTTTAGTTTTAACAGACACCTTTCTCTGTGTTTAACAAATTCTTTCAATGTAAATGACATACATAGAGCCAGTTCAAATTAAATATATGTCAAGTACATTCTGAATTGCCTGATCATGAGAGACTGGGTCAACTCAGTTTTCATAGATGGAGTGTGGAATCAAGATCACTGACCATGATTCAGTCTTTTTGGAAGTTTATTTCTGTACCACACAGCTTAGACAGTTTTACTTCGATACAAAGCGAGGCATTCAACAAGGTGTACAAAGGAATTAAAAATGATGTAATAAATATTACTTCATTTTTATTTCTGAAATACAAAAAATTGTTTAAGGTCTTTGTCAGAATGGAAGGTTGAACATAGAAAGAAAATCTGTCTATAAGTTATTCACATAAATGTAAGCTCAAAACACACGTAGTTTATAGAAAAGCAGTAAGATATTTCATGATCATTTGGCACACCATTTACAAAGGCAGCTTTGTGATTTCCAGAAGTAGCATAGGATGTTATAAAAACTGTGGCAAAATATCTGCTGATGCTGGAAGGATTTACTTACAAAATGATGATGGTTTATTTCTTTGAGTCTTCTCCTTTTACTAATAAATGCAGTAATAGGGGTTCTGGCTTAAAATCAATATTCCTCCACAAGTCATTTTGCGCCACTGACCAATATGAAACTGAAACTACACTAGAAGATATTTGCAGTATTTGGATTTTAAAATTGAATTAAACTGTGCCATTCTTGTTCATATTAGGGGAATGCATAATTTGTTATGATTCTCATAGCTGATTCCGGAGTATAATGTGATTTTTCTAGCATTGTGTGTTACAAGACAGGTTGATCTGTTGTAGGTGTCTCCAACTGAGTTGACAATAGATATCAGAGATGAACCTGACGAGATTCGATCTGAGCCAGCTCCTCCTGGCATGGACTGAGACAGACTTCAGGTATGTAATTAGTCAGCCATGGTATTATGCCATCTAATTAGCACTTTAAATCATTAAGAAGTGCATCAGTCCAAATCCTGTTTTCCAGTATTAGGCTGATTTCTGTGTGTGCTACTGATATTTGGTTTCTTATTATTGATTGATAAGAGTTGACAAATACATTCAACATTTATGGAGATCAAAGTGAGAGATTTAGTCATTCACTACTTCACTGGCATACATTCCTTTCATACTGGCATTCACATAGTCTGTGCAGAACAGACACTGTACTGTTGAAGCCAGTTTCAGAATTACTCTTTTTCCAAAATACAGATGGTTTATTGTACCAACTGTAACTTGGAAACCAGGAAACAACATTCCATAAAAACTCACAATTTTTTTTCCAGAACTGCAGTCTTTTTAATAAACCCACAAGGGTCAGAGGTGTCAACAGTTTGTAGGTATGAATCTACAGGAATGTTGCTGCTGAAAGTGTAGTTATATATGAAAATCATGTTAATAAAAGTATGTTTGTAAGATTTGAGGTTTTCACAGCGGTGAGTATGAAGATTTCTGTCTTCTGGGCTGTTGCGCTGTGTAGTCTGGTCGATGTTAACCAACCTGATGACGGAGGCAGTATGACCTCTGAAACGTTGGTTAACATTGACCAGACTACACAGCGCAACAACCCAGAAGACAGAAATCTTCAAAAGTATGTTTATTGTGAAAGTTCACCACCATCATTCCAAGACTCATTCTTCACCCAGAGTACATCTTCACAGCATATTTAAAATGGTACATGGTGCAATGACTTCTATTAAAAAATCATTATCATTTCCACTGTGTTCTGTATAGCTCAAGACTCCTGTATGTTATTTGACACCAGTGGTATGTGTTCACAAAGCTAGCTAATGAAATTTGGGGGTGGGGTTAAAAAAATACTATAAATGAAAATAATTGTAGCATCTCTTTACTTCTTATACTAAAATATGGATACACACACACACTTTGCAGAACATGACTTTGAACCCATTTCATCAGATCCATCATTTATTTTTCTTTGTCCAATTGAGTCTGTCCTGTCCTCTACTGTAACTGATAATATATAATACTGTGTATGTAGTTTAGAAAAAAAAATTACAAATTCAGTTTGTTTAGAGATAATAAAGATTAAGTCAAACATTTGTTTGGGAGTGGTTGTGGTCTATTTTAAGATACAGTGAAACCTCGATGCATCGTTTTTGGCGGGGGTGGGAAATAAAAACGATGAATGTGGGAAAACGATAGATGCGGGAAAGCATTAAAAATTAAAAAAAAACAATGTTTCTCTTTCAAAGTTACTTCTTTTTACCAAAAAAGTCTTTAATGGCCAACTGGTTTGTTGAAACTTTACGTTTTAGACCAAACAGAGCACTTTCCACGTTCAAAATGTTTTCTTCGTCACGTTCACTAATATTAAGCGCATAAAAGAACGACTTCACTTTCACCAATGCAGCGTGTACTTCGGCAAAACTCGGCAAAGCTTCGGGCTCGCATTCGTCGTCTCCCTCTTCCTCACCACTCCAACCCCCTTTGCGGACAATAACAGGAAGAATGGAAATACTATTACTGCCGCCATTCACTCCAACTATCACCCCTGCACCGCTGACCCTCATTCCAAAAGAATGTGCTGGTTGGGCGACATAACAGGTTATCGCTACTGTGTATTCCAAAAACATTGTGCATCTTTCAGTATTAATTTATCTCAAAACCCAGCATTTTAATTTCTCAGAAACGATCATTGCGGGAAAATTGTGTGCTGGGACTAAGATTTTTTAAGGATCGATGCGATAAAACGATAGTTCGAGGAACGATAGAAGCGGGAAAATGTAACATTATTTTATATGGGATGTATTCGGGACCGAACAAAACGGACGATGCATCCGGGAAAACGATAGTTCCGGGAACGATGGATAGAGGTTTCACTGTACTATCCCAGAGTTTGCCAAGGGAATTGGGATAATGGAGTGAAATATCAGGATAGTCAGTCTACTGACTGAAATCCATGAAATGCAAATTTTGAATGTCAACCACCACATAACATTTGAAACCCATGGCTTTGTAAATTAATGCACAATCACTAAGTTATCTTCCTGTGCATTATGGTATATTTGAAGTTTTAGAGTTAAATCCTCAGTCAATTATTTTTCGTTATCCTCAGATTGTCCAGAAATATGCTTAAAGTAGTTAATTCTTTTTCGTATCACATTTTCTATAGCCCAGTGCTATGGAAACTATTTAAAGTATTCTGTCTTTACATTACCATCAGCTGTAGTAGGATGCAAGACAACCAGTGAATTAATCACAGAAGTTCTCCCGTTGGAGACTTCTTTCAATAAACACACTGTTGCAGTATGATTAAATTTTTCAGTTATAATGTCATAAGTACTGTATATTCTCTACAAAAATTAAAAACTTTCTCTATTTACAGAGTCCCACATAACTTGGAAACCATCTACTAGCATGCAACAGCTATGTTCTGCATTGTGACCAAACTCATTTCCTGGTAGTTTGCTCACTAATGCTGTCATGGCAGGTTCCACATTAAGTGGCACTCCCTATATGTACAAGTTTCAAAATTACAAGATCCATATAATCTCCACAAAAATAAAATACTTTTTAGCAAGGTGATGTCTTCAGCTTATCTGCAGTAAATGAATAATAGGGAATAATGAAGTAACATACTCTGATCTGACAGTAGGAGATTGTTGGTTAGCTTTATGTCTCACCTCTGTATCCCTAGAGAGACAAGTCCCAACATCATACAAATAGAAAATACTGAATCTCTTTACTGGGATTTGAAGTCTAGAATCCAATATGGACCACTTTACCCTTATTTGTTTTAGCTGAAGAATGCAGTAAATGTAAAGCAACAAGATCCTCAACCACTAGCATTAACTGGTAATTTATAGAAACCATTATCAAACTGAAATTCTCGGTTCTTTTCCATACACATTTATATCTGAAACGTATCCTGTTCTATGTCTGATTCTTCCACCCTTCCCTCAAACTGTGAGTAGACAGATTACAGGATACATGCCAGCCGTGTCCCTCACAAAGAAACTCACTTGCCCCTGTGGGATTTTATTCATCTAAAATGAACATAAAACATCAGGCAGTTACTTCATCCATTACTGTTTTCAGACATATTTTCTTTCATCTATTATATTAACTTTCACTGCCTTATTTCTGTTGGTACAAAATGCTTTGACTGCATAATTTTTTTGTTATTCTAATTATTGTCCTTACATTCACCTTAAGATCCAGAATCTGAAATAAAGAATTTACTGATGTCTTCTGTAATCTGTTTACATCTAAAAGAAGCCATGGTTACCATCTGACATGATAATCTTACCTCCAGTTTGTACAAGTTCAAAAACAAAACTTTATTTTGTAACATCTTATGGGAAAAATTATAGTTAATATAGGGCTGGTGAGTAAGTTTATGTACAGTTTCTTTGTACTTCTGTCCACTCACACTTGTGATTCCATTACAGTGTCATCATCATCACTAACAAGGGCATCTTCAGGGTACCCTAGTGCTCTCACGTGATCTTCACTGACAGGACAAGTTAAGAAGTTCCAGATAGGTATTATCCGGTATCTGCCAATGCATTCTAACACCCATTCATGTCCAATAGGAAGTACTCCATAGCGCTCCCACCATTCTGAAACAGGATTAGAAACTATAGTGTACTCCAAACATATTAACTATATGAAGCATAGTCTGTGAAAAGCTGTGTCATTCGGCTGGCCAAGAAATTCACACATGTTCACAATGGCCTGCCGCTGGACACTTACTTGAGCAAGCTAGATTCACTTCATACCCTTGCATCCTGTTTCTTTGAAATCCACAACAAAAATAGTCTACTCAGAAACAGTGTATTTTTATAGGCTATGTAGATATATATACATCCATATATTAATCATTATAGTGTCCCGAAAACCAAACAACTGCAGCTTTTTTGAGCTTCAGTTTTAAAATATATCATCATTTTACTTCATTGATTAGGCTGGAACAATTCTTCCAGATGTCTAATTAGGCAGGCAGGAGTTCTCTTACCAGAGATAACTGGTCTCCCCTAAAAGTAGCGGTGCTGAGTAGCAGCACCCATAGTGAAGGCATTCCTCTCTTCATGGAACACGAATGTAATCTGCTCTTAATTTCTCTGTGAATGCAGATCTGAATTTGTCTACTGAAATATAAATCTGGGTCCTCTAGCCCAATGGCTTTGCAAACTCACTATTAGCCCCAACATAAAATTCTTCAAACATGTGGTGCAGAAATTTAGTAACACCTACCTTTACACTCTTCTTCTCTCTCTGTATCCATCTGGACAATAATCATACCACATTGTCCAGCTTTGAATGAAAACTCTTCAGGATGACTCACAATTTCTGCTCCACATTCTTTTAAAATCTCCTACAAAACATACTACAAATTAAAATCAATTATCAGTGCAGTGTAGTTTCCAGATTAGGTGGAAGAAGTAATAAAAGAGACACAGGTACTAAAGGAAACACATTCCTCCTTTGCTATCATGTCAATGTGGCACTATCACCATAACTTTTCACTATCGATAATGTAGAGTGTAGCACCATAATGGCCCATCCTATATAAAAAATTCTAACACTTTAGATTCCAAACGCATAATTTTCAACATCTTTTCCCCTCTACATTTTTCCATATTTTGCTAAATAACAGAGTTCTCCTATGTCCCCAGACTTACAGGGTATTCTGTAAAATGAATGAGAACTTGAAGTCATGATGGAAGGCAAGATAATTTAAGATAAAACTCACAAAAATTATTAATGTTGCTAGTATAGTATGCAGTAAACAATGTAAAAAAGTCAATACTGTAAACTTACACACATTCTTGTTTCAGTGTTAACATGAAAGTTTGTTGAACTTTTATAACATGAGTTACTATATACCATTAAATTATAACATATTATTGAAATGTTAACATATTTGGTAATAATTTCTCACCTCTAGTTGTTCTCTGTTGAGATCAGTGAAAGGTTCAATGCAGCAAAACTCAAAATTTTTGTACAGTAGATCAGATGATGTACGGGATCGGTGTGGCCCATTTTCACCAGAAGAATCAAGCATTTCATATTCATCCTGAAATTAGAACAGTTTACTAAAAAAAAATAAAGGTTTACATATTTTTCTGCTCCATTATGTGAGTGAGTTTAGTTGTTTCCCCTATTTTCAATATCACCTCCTCCTATTGTACTAAATAATCCAGATATATTTTGTCTTAATCAATCAAGGGAAAGACACTACAATACAGTGTTGTAATATAATGACTGACCTCAGGTACTAGCTTCCCTGCTTGAAGACAAGCATCTACCCAAGCAATGGATACAATCCATTTCTTCTTGACTACTGCCGAGAGGTATTTCAATGTTTTGTCTGCCATCATGTTATCTGAGGCCTTCACTACAAGGTGTGTTGTATGTGGCTCAAATTTATTTGAGAACTCTGCTCCCAGCAGTTTTGATAGTGTTTTCACTCTGGTAATTAATCCTGTGTGCAAACCACTACATACAAAGCAAAGTTTTGTAGAAGCTTGTGTCTGAACTCTCAGTGTTTGGAGTGAAGACTGGGGCACAACTTCCTTAGGGATATCTCCTGGCGTTAACTCTTTTGCTGGGACAGATGATTTAGATACTACAGCTGATGATGCAACATTCTCTGCCTTCGTCATTGGTGAAGTTGTGGAATTATTTGTTTGAGGAAGTCGAAGAACAAACTGCTTAGATGTTGTTGGAGTTGTGTGAGATTTGATTTCACTGTTAAGAGCAGCAGTTTGATACTTAGGTGTACCAGTTTTTTTACACTGAATATCAGTAGAATTAATAATTGATGGACTTCTCGTAGGTGAAATGTAATTAGAATCTTGATTATGCAACACAGTTTTCTCAGAATTTTTAACAGTTGAAGATGGAGTTGTAAGGTTCAATCGGCATATTTGTTGAAAACAAGCAACCTCTTTGCTTTCTGCTCTGGCATCATCTTTGGGTTTGCCATCCCTGTAACAGTAGTAGTTAATTTACAGAAAATTTGACAAAACTAAAATGGTATACTCCTATGGAATATAGATATTTTATTTGTTGTTTTGCATTCATTATTGGCCTGAGTTCATTTTATAGTAGATGCAGAACTGTTGTTGCAAAGCCACCATAGACAAGGCTGTATTTGAGCCAGGATGGTCTAGGTTGGTACTTTGGTGCATTTTTAATGCCAAGGAACTGCCCCGGCATGCCTTGACAAGACAGTGATATCAAACATTGTATCAGAAGGGCAAAGGAGCTATGAACCCCCTTCCCCCCGAAATGTATAAGATACAGAGTATGTTCTGTAAATTTAGAAAAATTTGCTTAGAAACAAATAACTTGACATGTCATGAGGTGTTTATAATTAATTTATGATTTAGAACTGTGAAGATACCACTAATAACCAAAAGGGTCTCATATCATGATTCATGAAAATTTTTATCTGGAAGAGAGTACCTGTATTAAAAGTGAAACTATCTAGTGTTTTAGGATCCTGTTATAAAAAGGTGTTCCTTATTTTTCCAAATCTAAACATATAATAATTAAATTAGAATTCTCAACAGACTGTCTTATGATGTGTTTTGCATATCAAATTGTAATAATAAGAATTTGTACTAATTAGACTAACCATGTCTTGTTTGATGTAACTTCTTTTCTTGGTGTTGGTGCCACAAAGTCATCCTCTGACTCATTTTCACTGTCCCCACATACAGTTTCAGGACAAATATTATCAACTGATCTATTCTCTATCACTTTCTGAAATTCTGCTTTGCATTCCTTGATTTCAGACTCCAGATTGTGAATATCACCCTGAAAAATTAATTCATATTGATAAAAATATCTCTAAGCATACACATTCCATTGATTTTATAAAATCCATATTTTATTTATAAAAATGTAAAAATAACTGAATTGTCATTTATGCATTACAAGCATTATATTCTTCCACAAAAATTAGGATTGCATAATGGACATGAATTTAGTGTATTTTTTGTCATGTAGAGGTTACAGCTTCCTGTCTTAAGTCATATTCAGTGATTTGCAGTTGGAATGCCAGAGAATTTGAAAAACATATTCCAAAATTCTGCACGTTTTAATGCATAAATCTTACATTAAGCTTCATATGTCACATTTTATATTTCAGGTTTTACTATTACCACTATACATTATTCAAAATGGCATTCACTGCTAATTGCCACTGGCTTCAACTCATGAACCAGTCTCCTACATTGCATCAGTGATGTTGACCTAATAACCTTCTGCTTCAAGTCACAGATCCAGTCACAAAAGAGCTCACTTTTTTCTCACCCAAAATCAAGTCACTACCAATAGCCATAGAGTCTAAAGTCAGTGAAGCTGAATTCTTTGAGAATACTAGCAGTACTAACCTGGATTTTACTCCTTTGCTGCGTACAAAGGCTCTCACTGTCATTGCCTACTGTTGTATTGCCTAAGAAACTCTCCTTAACAGGCTTCTTCCCAGGATCTACTTCTGAATGGCACATCACCAGTTCACATGTCATCTTGGTACCCAGTTCTTCAGAGTCAGCAACAGCTGGTGACGGTGTAAAAAGTGTAGGTGACACTTTCTGCCTTTCCACATCACTATCAGTGCCCTCTTTCATTTTGCGCTTCCTTGTTTCTGCTAGATCAGCGTCAATATTTGCCATCACTCTTGCCATTAGTTCTTCTGAATTAGGTATACTTTCTCCCAGCCACTTCTCTTCAATATTGGTTCTGTCATCAATATCAGGGGTAAGGTCAACATTAGCTTCTTCAGGTGGTGTCAGTAAGTCTATAACTTCCATGGAGGTATCAGCATTTTCATCATTTGTAGCTTCATGGTTGGGCAGCACCTCATTATTCTTTCCCTCCTCTGAGGCTCTCTTAAGAGATGCATGACGTGGTTTCTTTATTTTTTGTGTTTCTGAATCTGACGCATTTGATTCACTACCAGTAGACACAGAAGCTGAAGAGTCAGTCGGCATTCGGATCCTCTTATATGAT
>NW_019059712.1:871206-893310 GCF_000696155.1 Zootermopsis nevadensis | reverse complement strand
TATACTTCTCAAAAGATGGGCTGCTTGGTTTAAAAATTTTACTTACTTTCTTTTTAATTGCCATTTTACCTTTCTCTTTCAGTTTCTTCTTAGACACTGCTCTCATTTCCTGACTGCTAATAAATATGTAGGGATCACCTTCAGCATTTTGTGCCTCACTGACTTTTTTGCTGAGTTTTGTTTTATTTTCTTTGCCATCTCTGGAAGTAAATACTCTTCTTGCATTAGAAGTGTGCTGTACAGTATCATATGTACATAATCCATCTGAAGAGCTCTGAAGTGTTCCAATATCTGCTTTTGGTGGGGCTACATAGAACCGTTGTTGAGAAACAGACACTAGATCTGTCTCATCATCCATACCTTTGTGAATATCAGCAGGTGCTGTAACAGTTTCTGATTTCTGCTGTTGTAATTCAGGAGACTGTACTGGCTTCTCACCAAACTCATCATCGTTCCTCTGCAACCACTCCTGAACCTTCTCCATGGGTGCAACCTTCACTTTGTCAACTTTACTCTTCACTGCAAGCATTGTTTTACTTCCTGATGTGAAACTTGGAAAAAATGGTTCTTCCTGACTGATAGAAAGAAGGTCTACATCACTGTCACGTTTTCCTGGGTAAGACTTTTTATACCTTTTCAACCAGCGTTCTTTAGAAGTAGTTACTTTTGGATGGGAACGCTTCTGAGGTGAAGCCTCATGTTGTATACTAGCAGTTTCCTGCTTGTTATGCTGAAACTTTGGAGAAGCAAGGACTGCTTCCTGAGTTGAATATGGTAACTTCTTATGTGATGTAACTAAAATAAGAAAGGTCATTTAACTTCCCCAACATGTTTTAAAAATAATACAAGGCCAGTAGAAGAGACATGAATACTCCAGTGGATAAAACACAACAATGAAAATAAAAGCCAATACTTGAATGAAACAGGACACAGTTACTAACTGTAGTAATAGTAGTAGCAGATGTGGTAGCTTTCATCTCTGATACAGCATGGTCTATATAGATGGAATACAGAGACATCGGTAAAACTATGTCTGACATACAAAATAGCTACAAGTTCAAAAGTTATGGCTAATTGCATCTCATGTAATTCTTTCAGTACTCAAAGTTGTTACAAAACAGAGGTTATACATTATCTTCATACAAAGGTTCATAAAATTTCATCAAGTGGTTCAAAACTTTTTACGGAGATGAACACATGGACATAATTTCATATGCCTGTTTTTCCTTACAAAACAAGGAAATAGGATAAAAACAAGTTCATACTTACTATCAAATCCTGTGTCCTTTCCAATGCTGTCAATCAAGTTTTGCACATTTTCCACCAGCTTTCCAATCTTCTCATCATGTGTAATGCTTCTTCTGTTAATTGACTTGTTGCACAAAGGACAATGGGCAGTCTGATTCTTCTTCATAACTCTCATTATGCATTCCCAGCAAAAAGAATGGGAGCATCGTGTATATACTGGATTTTTCAGCAGTTCTAGACTGATAATGGTATCAAATGTATCAATATTCATTCAGCCATCAAAATTATAGCTCTTGTGTTAAGGGACTCATATTTTCATACTGTAGTTTTGGATTATGTGTGTGCTTGCACATGTGAAGATACTACTATAGTCTTACAAAAATCAGAACTGATAAATGGCATTTTTGTTTGATTGCTGAAACAAGTTAATATTTTTGCACTTCTCCCTATATTAATGGTTTAATAACAATAAATCTGTACCAAACACTGGAACCAAATTCTAGCCCAGGCTGAAGATGTTATGAGATACTAGCATAGAAATTGTATGTAGTGGCCAGGTTTGTAGTAGTTGCTGCATAATAGCACTCTTATATGTACAACTGGACAAGGAGACCTAGTAACCATTCATCTATTCTGATTTGACAGGGTGGGACATTTTATAATTGGTTCATGTAGGATCACAGAATAAATGTTCAAATATCAGTGAAAGGGGCAATGCTTGAGAACACCTGTAGCAAAGATGGGAAGGTGTGTATTCCATGTCATAAGTAGACCTAATACTGGGAACTGTCATGACAGTGGTCAAACATGAATTGACATTGTCATCAAGAATATTGCAAAAGTGCAGTAGCAATTTATGATCTTTACGACACACAAAATAAAGGATCATATTAAAATATAATTGTGTCAAAAGAAAAACAGCACAATTGGAATTGAAAAATTTTGTTTTGCTGCCATCCAAATGCAACATTCCCTAACCTGATCAGAATAAAGGGAAACAAGATATAACATTTTGCCAAATAAATTATGTTAATATCGTACACATGAATGTCATGTGCGCACTTTCACGTTGAATTAACAACTTCTGCGACTCTTGAATATTGCAGTCAAACAAGCTTTTCGTGTTACAAACCATATAGCACACTGAAGACTCTTCTGAAGTATCTCTACTCCATCTGAGAGGTTGTCGATCACTATTTCGATATCTTCCATATCTAAACTTAATTTCTTAGCAAACAAAATTCTTACAAATTTCCCACCAAACCCACAGAATAAACTATTATTTGGCGCGATTAATGTGGTTAGAAAACAAACGAATGTTTCAAGCCGCTACTTCCGTAATCCGCAATGCACAGGTTATAGTTTCTGTGAGTATATCTGAGCATTCAGTAATATCTTTGAGATGTATCAAATACTGTATAGATGGCATGCCTGTGTATATTTGCAGGACTAAAATTCGTTCAAATTATATCAGAATGTACCCCGGAATTAGTAGTATTATTATACACACGTTTCAGGACAGTGAAAGCATTTGTTGCCAAACGCCGTCTTCAAAAGTATTACTCTTTTAATAAATTTGCATACCAATTCAGACTCACAAATAAATTGCTGTATCAAGTATGTTTCGAAAGCAAATTTCCCTGTTAACAATTTCATTTTCAACACAGCTTCATAAAGTGGTTCACATTACCAAGTGATACAGTGTTCAGATCATCAGTTATGGATAGCGTTTGGAACACTAGTTAAATTTATCTAACAGGTAAACTGTGTTTATTAAATTTAAAATATTATTTTTTATCTGAGGCATCTCAGCTGAGTGAGTAAGTTATAGAATGTCCAAAAAAAATTCTGAGTCCACTTGGGCACTCCACAAAATGTTCAAAACAGTGCCCTTAATTGACAGTGCTAAAAGATGTATTTTTATGAATTCTTTCATCATGGGGGAAAATACTTTCAGACTCTGTGTGCAAATAACTATGCTGTGAAGGATACATAATTAAATTTACTATTGGTGTTTGCTGTCATTATCAAAGAAAAATTTCCTCACCAGTAAACTCCATTAAGGACACTTTTTCAAGAAGCTGGTAGTCATATTCCTTACCTTTTACATAACCTGCCATTGGACCCTGCCCCTCTAGTTTCAGATTAATGTTATCTTTCCATCTATATTGGGTCTCCTAAGTGACATTTTCCTTGTTTTTTTTAATTAAAATTGTGTGCGTCTTACCTCTTCCATTGATGCTACACATGCTGTCCATCACATTTTCCCGAATTTTATCGCCATAATTATATTTGTTGAAGAATACCAACTATGAAGTTCTTCATTATGGAATCTTATACCATCCTGTTACTTCCTCTCTGTTGGGTCCAGATATTAATTTCAGCATTTACTCTGAAACACCTATAATTTATGTAGGTTTGTCTCTTTGGGTCACAAACAAATATTCTTCCATTAGAGCTCTTACAATTTGTGACAATTCCTAACTCATATGAAGGCTGGTATGAATCTCAGCCAAGGCATTCATACATCTGTAACAACTATTCAATACTTCCTCATACATGAGAAAAAATTTAGAATTCTGGAAGGCACAAAGCTATTACCCACCCCAGATTACAACATAAAGAGTCCAATTCACACTGCAAATACAGTTTGTCTTCTTCCTTTACCACAACTGAACTTTAAGGCTTGTTTTCTTTAACACTAACCAAACTTTTACAAAGCGTCTGATCATAAAACACATCCAGAAGAACATCATCATTACATATCCATAATCGTATGTTATATGTAGTACAGATTATTAGTAGTTAAAGTAACATAGCAAAAACCTCTTAAATTGTGATAAATGCACGAATAATGGAATGAGATTGCAAGGGGAGACTTCATATTTAATGTATAATACAGTAATTACATACACAGTTGCCAGTGTAGAGTTACATAAACTTTACATCAGAGAGATTCATACTTTTGTTGGAACATGTTATATCAACTGTGTCCAGCAAACAACATATTACCTTGTCTTCAAAAACATCAACGTATTAATACTCTTAGGTTTTGGCACATATAAAAATATACAAAAACACTTTGATGCATATGAGACCTGATTATTTCTACATAATACTCTTTAGTCTTATGTTCTCTCTTTACCAGAAGACATAAAAGTGTGTTTATTCATGTTTTGTAAAACGTGAAGTGTGCAGATCGTAGATGACAACAGTTCTAAAGCAGTGCATATATTTTTCTCTGGGGCTAATGGAAAGCATTTAATAATCCTGTGCTGGATTCAAACTAGCAATTTATGGAACTAAATATATATATTAGCATTTAGAATGAGTTGGATGAAGTTATAAAATTGTGTAAATATATATTAAAGGTAGTCCCTTCTTAAAATGGCCCTGTGTTCTTGTCCTAATCTGAATGTGAGATAATATGGAATATAATATGTGGAATATATCAGGGCCCTAAAGCATTTCTTGTTTTGTGAGCAATGTTTAATATTCATAGATCCCACGTTAAAATATTAGAGTGGATTGATCAGACTGGCCAATATTTAAACATGAAATATTGTAAAGTAGGATTTGAGGTTTTCACAGCAGTGAGTATGAAGATGGCCGTCTTCTGGGTTGTAGCACCATTTAGTCTACAGTGTACAACCCAGAAGACACTCATCTATGAAATATTCCCATAGTGAACTATATACTTCACCATAAAATCAACAAAGCCATCAGATTTACTCCAGTACTATCCAAGGGATAAATACAATTCCAGTTTGTCCCTATATCCGCATGATAATAATCGCTGTGTCAATGGGTGACTGTATGGGGGAGTGGAGGTAAAGCTCCATGCAGTATTGCACCTCTGCAGAAAGATCATATTAATGCTCGATCAGCTTTAACTTGTGGAAGAGACCACTGTGTAAGAGGTTTGGTGGGCCTCATTGCCGGCAGAGATCTCGGCCCCTCAGGGAACAAAACCTCAATTATCTGGCCTATTTCAATCAAATTTCACCCTGAAATTATATTTATGTATGTACGTGTGTGTGCGTATAAACAATGAACTGCCCATCTCATCATTTCTCCCAAAAAGTGTTTCACAGAAGAAAATGGCGAGAACAAAAAAATACTCCTCAATTTTTCAGTTTCAAGGATAGGGTACAGGGGTGTCCAAAGAAACTTAGTGATGCATTCCTCCCAAATGGCATGCTGAAAAAAATGTTGCATTCAGAAATGTTCTTCTTGGAGTAAAAACTCTGCGAAAATTACTGGCTTCTTGTATTCAATTTATTGTTTTTTGGAAACTAGTAACATGGGTGTCCAAAAACATACGTAACGTCGCGTTTTCCCTGAAAGGCAAATCAGGAGGAGGGAAAACGTAGATACAAAAAACAGTTTTCTTGTTAGACAGCTCCAGAAAAATTATAGAATAGCATCGTATGAACAATGTATACAGGTAAACAAATATTTCTCTTCCACATACTGCCCCGGAAAAATAACAGGTTTTTCTTCATTTTTAATTTTCTAAATACAAAAGATTTTCTTTTTGAAGAGACAACGCTGGGAAATTATTGATTTTTATTGTTTAGAAAATTACACACTGGGATATCCAAAATACGTATAAACCCGGGAAAGTTGCTGATTTTTCCAGTTTAGAAAATTAGATGGAGGAGTGTTCAAACATGGTGTTTCGTATGAAACAAAAAATAAAGTTTGTCACGTTATGACGAATTCCATTACAGACAACTGAAGAATGCGTAACAATGTATTGTGGAAAAAAACATAAATTATTACGGCGGCAACCGGTCATAAAACTACTTCTCAGAGATATAATGTTGAACGGAAAATGCACTAACAGTGATTCAGCGCAATTTGTACCCGATATTGCGAAGTAAATACACGCATAAAAGACTTTTAGCAGTACTGGTAATACAGGAAATTTTCGCAACGTAATAAACCAGTTACATTACGTCCAGGAAATGTGGGAGTTAACCTTGAAAACAAACTTATACAACAGCACAATTTTGCCGTACAACAACTGCAAAATAAATTACAATCTACATTTCAACTGCTGCATGGGCAGGGATATTCTTCCCATGTCATCCAACACTTGTTTTGTACTTGATATGCACGTATCACCACCACTAAGGTATGACAAACCATCCAGCACGATATCACTGTCTTTCGTTGGGGCACTTGAGTGGACTCAAAGAGTTAAAGGTAAGAAGTTAATGCCAGCAGTCCAAACAGTGTGGCTTATCAATTTATGCTGAAATGGCATGAAATTTTGATATAATTACAATACTATTTCATTGGCAGCTTTTCAACCTTTATATCGCTGACATTTCATTTTGCTGTTCTTTTGTGTGTCCGTGCAGTTCCTCAGGGAATCTTGCTTTCAGCTAACAACTGTGAAAAGTCCTAATGCTTGTCTGGCGTAAGATATGGGTTTATTATAGTTGTGTAGTGCCACGATTTCATAAACAATCAGTCTTTTATCAGATTTCAGCTCATGTGCTATAAACAGGCAGCATATTAGAGATGGATCTTGCAAGAAATGGTTTGATTTTAAAGAGCTCGGGGATTATTAATTGGTGGTAACAGTAATCGGAACGAATCGATCTGTGCACAGATTATGAGGCCCATATCTCTATCTATCCGTATAGGTGAATCTTTGATAACAACATTGTAATGCTTAGCGTCACTTCGGGCTTTAATATTCCATGGAAATTAGATTTGCATGGGAGCAGATTACTTGCATTGTAAATTGCCCTCATACTTTGATTGTAGGGAAGATTTGCCCAAATATGACTTAATTTGGATTAAACATTCAATTGTGGTAGTATTTACCAAAAGACATCAATTTTTATTTTGAAACTTCATTTAGAGGTTCATATATCTTTTTTAGATCCATCAATTAATTTTGTATGTGTAAGAATAATATGATGTTTGGATGCTTGTAATATGTAATATCATCTGAAGCTTGATGTTTGTCATATGTAGTAATACCTCCATATTAAAAGCAAACTTACAACAATTTTAATCCAGCATTACTTGAACAGTGAAGGCATACAAGTATCTTTAACTGTTTGTTTGATATACAAACATTTTCAAAATAATTTTAAAAAATCAAAATCCTCAATATATTAAACATGGTTAATTGATTTGCATTTCTGCTACAAATTATGGCCCAAATTCAGAGTTTTGGTGTTTTCCTCAGGCCCTCCAAGAACATTCCATGATAGTACTTTTAAAATAACACTTCCAAATCATCATACCATTTGATGCTTCATAACACAGGCAGTTAATAAAATGTTCTTAAATTCAGTACTGTTACAGACCTATGACAGAATCAACTTTTTTTAAAATCCAAAGTAAAAGTACTAACATCTAAGTTTAAATTTATCTTATGAAGTTAGTGATTCACTTGTCTACAATTATTTCAATGAATTTATACACATTTTTAATGATTGCAACAACTGCAGTATTTTCAAGAGAAGTGAAAACCATGGTATGTATTTAGATGGGACTTCCCTCCCTTTCCTCCACACCCATAAATCCTTTCGAAATTTGTCTGGCATGATAGCAAATTAGAAATTTAAAGTACAGATTTCTTACAAGAGTAATTCAATTTACAGACCTATAATATTTAGCATATTGATGTTCTTACAGGTAATATCTCTTCATATTAAATAATGCAGCAGGGGAAAAATTTTAGTATAATATGACTGTGCAAATGACAAACAAGGGATTGTATTTATGATTGTAAGTCGGCAACAAGCCAATTGCTACATGGTGCCAGCACCCATAAGTAGGTTCAACATCTGTACCTAGGTTACTGAACTGTGAATCAAATCTTAAATTTGAGTAAAAAGGACGTATGAACTATATTACTTCCTGATCATATTCGTTTTAAAATTGAACAGACTTTTAAAGATTAAGACACAAAAGAATAGACAACCAATAGAAAGGTGAACTACTGGTCTTTTTGGATATAAACAACTGAAACTCTCCCTTTGCATACTTCACACCATGTGCACGAAATGAACACACAGGGTTACTTGGGAGTGTGTGTGTGTGCACATGTGCATGCGCATGTTTCATTCCAAGTACACACGCAAAAACTTTGTATTCTGGTACAAATTATGCCTTTCCAGTCTTGCTGTTTGAAGGCAGTGTGAATGTCAGAACAGTCATCAGAAAATGCAGTGTGCTACCAATTTCCAAATAAAAGTGTCTGTTGATCAGTAATCTGCATCTTGTTACTATATAACCCCCTTAACTGAAGCAGTTTCATTAAATATGTTAAGAATTAATTCACTCCATCTTATTTTCTTTCCACAAGTCCATTTTTAGAGAGAACATCCAATTACTTTGCTTTCATAAATTAACACGACAACATGAACACTTTCACAAGCATGCACTATCTTATAAAACTGAGAGCATTTGAAACTTCACCCGAGGGGGGAGGACACATTACAACAGTCTTTGTATGTTTATATTGGTATCTGGCTAGTTTAGCAAATGGAAGAGACTATCTGGAATCAACACTTTTTATGATAACTAAACAACCACTACATTCTGTGAAGTCAGGCAGAAATGTTATTTCAAGGGTGGAACACATTCATTGCCATCTTCCTGTGGGAGGGAAATGTACCCATTTACCATGCCATTAGGAGGTCTAGGTTTGCTTTTATTACCATCATCACCTTTGGGACTGTCTTTACTTGATGGAATGGCTCTATTTCCAGATGAAACCGTAGCCACCGGGCACTTAGAACCTTGAGCTTGTAATCTTGTATCACCCTCCACACTATTGTTTTCTGAAGGTGCACAGTCCTGTGTTCTGACTGCAGACACAGACGAATGTAAATCACATTCTTCAGAATGTGTTTTTGGGAGGATATTTTCATCAGGTACATAGCCATCCCCAAGTCCAGCAAATAATATTTTACTACAAGAATCACTTGTTACTTGAGATGGAATTGTAGGATCAATATTCTCTGGCTGACTGTACTCATTGTCTAGAAGCCCATACCCAGTCTGAGGAATCAACTGTGAAGCCTTCCTAATCACAGAAGATCCTGTCTGAGAGGTTCTTTTCAGTGGAGCAGTTTCAAAACTGTTGTGCTGCAGGGTGAAGTCTGAACCTGGGCCATAAAGAACATGTTCAGTTTCTGGAAAGCCAGGTAAATGTTCTGGTAACACGTAGCTATCACTTATTTCATGCCGATTAGGAGGAACTGTTACTGAAGATGGATGTTTCATGCCAAGCTGGAGGTTACTGGGATCTCTGACTGACTGACCTTGATGGTTACCAGGAAACACATAACTTTCATCAGCAGCTCTCTGGTGTTGTACTACATTTTCTTCCGAAGGAATAGTTTCTTCTTCTAGCAGCTGGTAGAAGGAAACTGGAGGGGAACTTACGAATGTCTGGTCAAATTGTAACTCACATGACAAGTCAAGATCCTGCTGCTGTGCCATGTTCGTTTTTATGACCTGTCCTTCTGTGCTATGGTAGAAAGAGACATGCTGGAATTTTTGACCAAGGTCACTCACTGTCTCCAGATCTGAAACTATTTGCAAGAATTTTGGACGATGGGTAGGTCTCCTCTGCCAACATGCTACCATGAATTGGTGAAGTACATCTGGACAGCAGAGTGGACGGTCTAGAATACCTCCACCAAGAACAAACTGAAGTACCTGCTCATTAGCTAAGCCTTGATATGGCTGCTCTGCCAATGTAGCCATCTCCCAGAGAACAACACCAAAACTCCACACATCGGACTGGCTAGTAAATACTCCATCTGCTAAACTCTCAGGAGACATCCATCGTATTGGTAGTAGTCCTTTGCTTCCATTTCGATAGTAATCAGTCTCATAAATATCCCTTGTCATACCGAAGTCCCCTATCTTTATGGTTAGATCTTCGGCAACCATACAGTTCCTTGCTGCTAAATCCCGATGAACAAATTTGTGCGCTTCGAGGTAAGCCATACCATCGGCTATCTGAGCAGCCATAAGCAACATGCGGCAAAGATCTGGAGGTGGTGGTGGTGGTTGTCTGGATGCTCTAAGATATGTTTTGAGGTCCCCTTGAGCCATCAGCTCCATGACAACAAGGGCAGGTTGTTCTCTTGAGACAACACCCAGAAGATTCACAACATGATGTGCACCTGCAAATGATTTCATCATAGTAGCCTCATTAAGGAATTCCATCTTTTCTCTGACAGATGCATTTTCACTGATCATTTTAACTGCGCAACGGATATCCCCAGGGCTAAGAAGTCCTTCATACACCATACCAAATGAGCCCTGTCCCAACTCTCTCACAAGTTTGAGTTCTTCACGTGCAACTTCCCAGTCATCTTCCACATAAATCACATCACCTGCACTAATATAGTCAGGGTTAACTGATGCAATGATCATCAAACTCCTTTCTTTTGCTCTCTTTTTCCACCACAACATAGCCAAAACTATAAAACATATCAGTACAAGCAAACAACCAACAAAAACCCCAATCATTGACCCCCATGAAGACACAGCAGGAAGTTCCTCCACAGTAAAGTGAAACAGTTTTGTGAATGGTCCTTCTCCAGCCAGAGACATGGCTCTGACACGGAAGCTATAGTTTCCAGGAGGCAAGTTATTCAAAACATAACCTCTTCCATATTTCAAGTATTCCTGCCTTGTTAAACACTTAACAATTGGGTTCAAAGTTCCACTGTCTGTACGATGATGCTCTGTGCGATATGCTACTATGATTCCATTAGGTGCTTTTGGTTCTTTCCAAGTCAGTCTCACAGTCCCAGATGTTCCATTGGAAACTTGTGCGGCCAAGTGATCCGAATCTATTGTGTCAGCAATGGCAAGATGCTTTGTTCGGACAGTCACAAGCCCAGCTGGACTACACCATTCATATTCTGCGAGTGTGATGTCATTTGTATTGTACTTCTGCAGATCTGCATAATGCGGCTCGTGACAAGCAGCGACTTTGATTGTGTATTGTGCGAAATGGTGCATGTGATTTAAGACTATCTGTGTTGTATTAGCATTTATTCGTTTGAGAAATTTTTCATAAACGCCATAGCTGTTTATTAGTGTATGATTATTGAATGTTGCTAATACCTTCTGTTGAGATGACCCTGAAGAATTAAAATTTGGAAACCTGGAGGCCAAGGTCAGTTTATCTTGCTCATCTTTCAACTCAGGTATTCCACTGTGAATAAATGAATAGAAATAGTTTATACAAGGATCAATCTCAACACCATACACATCAAAGATTTTGTTTTTCTTTGTTGCCTTGGGTACACACAACATATTATAATCATCTTCATCTTCGATCAAGACAATCGGTTCAGACTTTCCTTTTTCACAGCAATTTTGTGAGCTGACCGTATCGCTGGTACTTGAAGGTACGATAAGTACATCGTGATCTGACGTGTGGTCAAGGGGATGATGACAGTAATTCCGTTGTTCTAGGAAGAGCCAGTCGTCGCGCTCCCATATGCCTGACACGAGGTAGTGGGTTAGGATACCATTTGGATGTTCAGGAGGTTGCCAATGTAAAATTATGTTGGAGGTAGAATTGGAAAAGGCGTGAATTTCTTTTGGAACAGAAGGCCTGTCTGGAAATGTCCTGAAATATTTTATTGTACTCTGTCCTCCTACATTGCTCTTTGTGTATGTCTTCACATAGAAAGCGTACTGTGTAAATGGTTCAAGATGCGGGAGAAACTGCACCAAGTTACCATACTGAGATGTGTCCACAGTATTCTTTTCATCTGTGTCGTATGGGACATCCACGACATGCCATCCACAGTCTCCACAAGCATCCAAGCCATCATGTTCTGTTAAATTCTGTTCTGGAGCTTCTATATAATATACCATATAACCCAGGACAGAGCGTGGATCAGGAAGTACACATCGTTCCCATTCAATCAAAACACTTGTAGACGATGTCACAGTTGAGTTCACATTAAGATTAACTACGTTACAAGCCACTTTATCACCATTTGACTCTCGAGCAACATCAAAATTTGTATAGTTTGGAGCTCCAGATATATTTTGTAATTTATCTATCTCGGACATGCAGAGTTTTGGGTTGTAATGAAACCTCAAGTGTCCTTTCACAATCTTTAGTTGTAAACCTTGAGGTCTTGAGGACCAGTCCCACAACTCCTGCAGGTTTTGGTTCTCAAGGACTACCAAGGAGTACCAGTTGTCTTCAAGTTTGTTACCGTGAATAATACGGAGATTCTTGAGGAAATTCAATGATGTGAGTGGGAATGAGCGTGACACTTTGAGATACCCCTGGATTTCTTCAATAGCAGCAAGGTTCTCTTCCAGTTCTCTAACAATATGATTTCCATAACCACGGATAAAGATCTCTAGAGAGCCCAGAATCGTGGTACAGCCACGAAGCTTCTGAGCATCTTCTATGCTGCTTACAAATCCTCCGACACATTCGTGGCTGCATCGCCCTTGGCAAGGCTGGCATCCTACTGTAATCGTGCCATTACTCTGTTCCTCATATCCTGGAGGGCACTTATCAACACATGACCCATTAAAAGGCCAGCAGCGCCTTCCATATTCCGGTGTCCAGGCATCCATATACGAATGATTCAACAGTCGGCACTCATCTTCTGTCACACAACGCCGACCCAGATATGAAACCCTGAAACAGAACAGTACATATCTAAATTCAACAATTAGGATTTTACTGCCGTAAATTTAAAAATGTATTCTATAATGTCTACGAAGGTAAATCAAACATTAAGGGAATTTTTTTTTAAAAGTTCTGACATGATTATAGAGTATTTGGGTTCCTCTTTTTTGTCTGCATAACAATCCTGATTATGATTGCATCTGATCCAACAACCCACAGGTTTCTTGATTCCACGAGAATTTGTTTATTCAGTTTGGATTTAAACCATTCTTGCACTGCATCTTTCACATGCACATGCTCATTTTAAATGCATTTTCATCAGTGCTGATTCATCATTTGTTCTGGATGTGCTGATCAATCTGCTCTTTAACCTTAACATGTTACAGTCAATGCCTATCTAAAAGGTGCATCATCATCATCATCGATATTTCTCTGCCTCCTTCTGAGTCTTTCCACCTATTTGTAATGTATGCATATTTGAGAATGACAAATCAAAATTGCATCCACAAATACAGCAAGAGCTGACTAAACGTGGTGGATGCTTGATGCCATGCACTTCAGAATATTTTGTCTGCTGTCAAAATATACAAAAATTATACTTTACCTGAAGATTCCTGTCTTCTGGGTTGTTGCGCTGTGTAGTCTGGTCGATGTTGGCAATGAATCGCCCTTATGACGGAGGCAGTATGACCTCTGAAATGCTGGCTAACATCAACCAGACTACACAGCGCAACAACCCAGAAGACAGAAATCTTCAGACTCACCGCTGTGAAAACCTCAAATCTTATACTTTACCTGTTGTTTTGTATGGGTATGAAACTTGGTTCCTCACATTACAGGAAGAACACAGATTTAGGGTCTAGAATATTTTGGCCCAAAGAGGGATGAAGTGACCGTAGTGTGGAGAAAACTACGTAATGAGGTCCTCCATAATTTGTACTTTTCACCAGATATTGTTAGGATGATAAAATCAAGGAAGGTGAGACAGGTGGGTCATGTATCATGTATACGGAAGTTGAGAAATGCATACACAATTTTGGCTGGAAATCCCAAAGGAAGGAGGTAACTTGGAAGACGTAGGTATAGATGAGAGGATATTAGAATTGATATTATGGAACTAGAGTTAAGGTGTAGGTTGGATTAATCTTGCTCAAGATAGGGGCCAGTGGAAGGCTCTTGTGAAGATGGTAATGAACCTTTGGGTTCCATCAAAGATGGGAAATTTTTTGACTAGCTTAGCATATTAATAGATTCTCAAGAAGAGCTCTGCTCCATGGAATTAGTTATTAGAGCTCCTGGGAATACGCATATTAGGTCAATTTTTGTAAAAATTAAAAGCGACAGTGTCTATGAGCAGTAAAATGAGTGTTTATATGAAAATAAAACATCAAGTAGTGGAGTGTGCAGTGCTAATGCAATGTCATATTTACAGAAATGTATATAATTAACTCCATGTTGTACAGCCCTTCTTGAGAAACTTACAGTCGTTCAGCTGGTCAAGATAAATTTCCTGCCTTTATGGAAGCTTAAGGTTCATTACCATTTTGATAAAAGCCTGCCAAGAAAGCCTATGTAACATTTTATAACATGCATGATGCTGTTGACCTCCGTACAGAAGAATCATCACTTGTTGACTTCCCACCATTGCTTATTCAGCGTATTAGCACTACCCTCAACATCTGGAGGCCATCTCTGGTCATTTATTGATCTCTATTAATAATGCCTGCTATCTTGACAGGCTTTCCATAGTTTTTCTCAGTCCCTCCTTAAGGACAACACTGGGACACTGATTTAAATATGCCATTAACGCTTATTTTAACAAACTGTGTGGAACAAAATCAACAAATCCCTACTTTTTGTGTAATGAATGTCCATCACTGCCTTCACAAAGGTGACCAATGGAAATTACCTGATCTAGATGAATCCAGTCCATATCTTAATTCATCATTCATAGTAATCTGACCATTGGATGCTACTGCCTATAAACCTACACGATTGTGAAAGCGTCGTTAAATACATCATCAGGATTAGCGTGCCTGTGTAGGGTAATCCCACGTCTGTATCGTACTGTCCACACGTGCCCTTTATGGCTGACATTGCAAGTCCAGTTACCATTAATTCTAGCTCCAGAAGAGTTTTTATTCATGACACGTATGACGAAACCAGTTTTTCAAAAAAATTCAGAATAAATATGCCTTGCCATTATAAGATATCAGTCGTTATGGCTCATGGTCATGTGACTAAAAGCATTAAACTTTACAATCTACATAATTATCACCGAAGTACTTTTCAAAAAAAGAAAATTCATGTTGTTTTGTTCAACGCTGGAAAGTCGTCACAGTGCTTTCGGTATAAATTAGTGACTTACAGAGAAACGTTTCACTGGAAAAGCTAAATTCCGTCAGCTGCAGTGTATCTAATGGATCACTGCCTTCAATAATTGCAACTTCAAACTAAATTCTAGAACACAGCGATATCGTTAAGATACGCATCCCATTGTCTACGTTCGCCATATTTTACATATTAATTGTACCTTTCTGTGAGAACAAGACCAGAATCCATATTTTCACTGCTGTGTAAATATGAAATCCCATACTTTATTTAATTTGTTCATTGTTCCTTCTTTCCTTACAAGCGGGCGGAAACTGTGGGTATCCAGTCGACTGGATTAAAGAACAGTGTATACTTAAAACCTTGACAGCATATGGACTAAATTAATAATGGAACTCAAAGTTTTGACAGTGGCCAGCATCGTTACCAAGCTATTCACAGTGCATTTTGTAAAAAATAAATGATTAAAAATAAAAATTGTAGGTTGTAATTACCTTTGTACTTTATACCATGTACACATTCTTGGGACGCTAAGCCATTTGGAGGGGGAGCGGGGTATACAATTCTGTTTAAACTTTGTATAAAGCAGTGGTTATATATCCTTGATACCAACTAAAATTAAATTATCTTGATTGCGGTGTAAACTCTTGAGTACCAAATTTAATCCACATCCCTTCAGAACTTGGAGCTATAACTTCGGCAGGCAGATTGACATATATCCATACTGCGATCTTAATTATGAATAAGGCAAAACATGTAGAAATGGAGTTGACCGCGTCCTTACCTATCTCTGGGGCACTTTTGGATGCAGTTCCCGTCGTTGAGTACTCCTCGACACACGTAGCATTGGTCTGCCCGGGGTCCAGAACAGCCTCCCAGACACAATTCATGGCACTCGCTTTGCAGACGCCTTCGGTGGTGACAGTTGTGGGTGTGGCTCCCCCAACACATGGTCTTGTTACACCCCTCTGCCACATCACACATACCCTGGCCCGGGCACGAAGCCGAGTCCTTGTTCAACGCTATGACGTGCTCGCCGCCGTTCGTAACTGCGTCCCAGTTTACCGTGTTGTAATAGCACAGCGCGTAGTTCTTTTCAATTCTCACCGAACCTCGCAAAATGGCAGCCAATCCCCACAGACCGAGTTCTTGCAGTTCTACCATCTCATAAACCACCAAAGCGTAATCCTGAAATAGTGTATTCCCACGTATTACTGCCAAGTTTGGAAAGAGAAATCCAAGATTTTTTAGTCCTCTGACTCGATAAAGCATTAAGTAGCACGTAATTTCACGCAATTCTGGGAACGTCACATTCTCGAAGTCTGACTCATTAGCACGATCAATTAAAACTATCCGGACGAATCCTTCGACTACAGTACATCCCCGAAGTTGTTCAAATTCTCGAACCGAGTTTCGGATATCGACACTCACACATATCCGTTCTGATGTCATTTGCGTTGTAGCATTGCCGCCAGTTGCGGGGTTTGACAGCGATATCGTGACAGTCCCGTCTACCCGGGACAACGGGAGACCCAACAAAAGCAGCACCAATATAAATACAAGGCACATATCTAAACCGCCAGTGTGCCACATCCCCCCTTTTATAACAAACTGAAATTAATATCGGTAAATAATAACACGACTTTTCTCCTTTGATGAAAAATATGAATTTCCATCATGGAAAACTTAAACACCACGGTTCCACTTTTTTCTTCTTGATGGGAAACTGAAATGCATGCTCAAAGAATACGCCTTTTCTCAGGTGACCGTATGACGACAGGAAAGAGAACCACCAAGCCCGCTTTCCATCTAAGGTCAGCTCTTGAAGAGTTCACTCACGTAAAAAAAGAAAATGAAATGTATAATAATTGCTACCTCTGTACGTTAAAACACGTGCACGTCACTTGATAATCGCACTTGTTTACTTCTTCACTAAACGGTCCCACGAGCGCTGTGACTCCTCTCCCCACGAACTTGATGCCAAGTATGTGAGACGCTGTCGTGTACGTCTGCCTTTGGTAACAGTCCATGGCATGATGATGGTGCCAGCAGCTGAATCAGTTTAGTGCGTAGCAGTTGACGATCTTTTACTTGATCAACACGTATGCATATTAGATTTGAACCCGGGGCTCTCTTCTTCATCTCTGTCTCGCTCATCGGTGGCGACGACCCCGCTAGAACCCCACGCATACTCCCGTCCTTTTACTTATATTTTTGTTGTACTCTGCTTCTTATTATACAGTCTTGGTTTTATTCTCCTCCAAATTCAGAAAATATTGCCGGCCTTCGGCTCACTGTTCCTCTGTCTCCTTTTTCATTGGGGATGTCCTTTTTTATTTTTCTTGTTTATGTTTTCTTGACTGTGTCGCTGCGTACCTGGGAATCAAGCCAAATAATGTTATTTGTGTACAGTTTATTTAATGACGCCTTTTTTTAGTAGCTCAGACTATATAGCGTCGAATAAGGCGACAGTGAATAATGAACTGGAAATGATATGGAAGGAAGCGGTCGTGGCCTAGTTTAATGTACTATACAGCATTTGCCTGGATGGACTGGGGAAAAACCACGAAAAACCCAATCAGGATAGCCTGTTTCCGGGCCGATATTTGAACCTGGGACCTCCCATATACGAAGGAGTGTTAACCACACGACCACGACGTTCGGTAATAATGTGTTAGAAGTATCGTGAGATTTGAAGTTGGTTTCATATTTTCACAGAAAAGTCTCCCACGTACAGAAACACCTTGGAGCTAGAGTAACACGCACCAATCAATACGAAGGAGTCGCCGAGGGCATGTAAATACGAGAGTTACAATTTAGACCAATTCGCTGCTATGGAATAGCAAAAATGGAGTTCAGCATCTTACCGAAAGTCATGAACCCAGTTAATTCGAAACCTTATGGAACTGACCTAGTTGTGTAACTGCTTTAGCAATGCAGTCTTGTCTGTCTTCATGTCTGAAAACGTAAAGATGATGTAAGTTTGTCTGGTTTGTATGGGTGTGCAACTACGCCTCTAACACAAAGAGAAGAACGCAGATTGAGGACTTCATCGTGAAGACGATATCAATGCCATACATAATTCATTGTTCACTAATCGCACAGTCATTCGACGGAAAATGCTATTAGCAATTAAATTTTACAGCAGTATTGTTTCTAAGCATTTATACTACTGGTGTAAAAGAGACTCCCGACTTTGAAAATGCAGATAAACAAGAAATTAACACAAAAAATACCTTACTTCCCTCCAACGCGTTTATTTAAGAGCCTCAACATTTAATGATATATAATAATTTAGATGGCTGTCTTTTTTTTGGGATGTAGAGCCATGTGGTTTGGCAGGAGTTTACCAATGTTTCATAGGTCCTTGCTGCCTCAGTAAGGAGCTCTTAAACGTTGGTAATTTTCTACCAGACTACATGGCCCCACAACCCAGAAGACAGCCATCTTCGTACTCAGCGCCGTTAGAAGTCTAATCCTACACAATAATTTAATTAAAATATTTCTGCTAACTACAGGGGACATTAGGATTCTTTAACTTAATTAAAAATATTTCTGCTATTTGCAGAGGACACTGGAATTCTTTCCAATAAAACGGCATCCCTCCACGTGCTACCAGTTCTTAAATTATATGTCAATCGACGGTAAATGTTCCAAGTAGTCGGTTTTTTTGCTTTTGTGTAGGATATTTCTTGAAACCTTCATATTTAGATGCTTTCGTGGAACCCGAAACTCGTATTCACAAGAATCCGTCACTGAACCCTGTGGTATAGTCGCCACTCAAAAATTTGTAAGAGCACTTTCAGTGTGTTCCTCTCATCTATGTTTAGGTCTCCCAAGTGGTATTTTCCCTCGACTAAGGTTGTTGTGTGTAGGCCTCCTTTCTCCAGCTTTTCATGTGTCTCACCCCGCTCACCCTCCTTGATTGAATCGGTCTGATTATATAAATTATTAAATTTCTCATCATCTTGTTCTCGAATACCGTGGATTCTTCCCTTAGGATCAGAGACCAGGGTTCACGTCTTCACACAGATATAATTCTGAAATCAGTTAATTCGTCATTTAAAAAGTTCAATGAACAAGCAAAATAGATTTATAAGATTTTGTATCGGTAATTAGACGCCGCATCCACAGTTTTTAAAGTTGCATCGACCTTGAGAGGCAAAAATTCCTTCATCTTCCATCTGTCTCGCCGTAAAATAGCAGCCGGAATTGAACTGCACAAAAAGAACACATCGTATTGGATGGCTAAGAGAAACTTCCTCACTGAATGGGCTTAAGCTTTTTACACTCCAAAACAAAACGAGGAGCTCAACTTCACGAGTTATGAAACGTAGTTCAGCACAAAAACAGCGTCTGAAAGAATAAGTGTCTCGGTATTTCTTCGAGGCCACTGTTGTGTCGGGAGTCTGTTGAACAAAACCATGAAATGTGTGCAGTCATTTACAGTCGATTGTAGGTGTTTCTGAAAAAGGAAAGTTACCGCTACGAAAACTGTACTGAAAAGAATTTCTTGAAAAATAAATCATGACCTCTTTTCGGTTCACTGAAACTGCGCGCTTCTATGCAGTCTGTAACTTTTTCTGCGGAGCCATATAAATACTGCGTTTAAATTAAATTAAATTCCTGTAGAATCCTCATCTTCAGGGACGAAGTAGCGATGTTGCGAAGTGGAGGTATTTGTATTTGATTGGAGGGAAGGAAGAATGAGGGACTCCCAGCATCAATTCATCCTTGAAGATGTTAAGTGTAACTGTACACATGTTCATGAATTTTTTTATTATTTTGGAGCATGCTGCAACAATGATATAATTACTTCGGACTTTGGGGGGGGGGGGTCTTTGGCTCTGGTTCACAAGGCAATATAAATTGTTCAAGATTTGGCTCAGTGTCCAGAGCCGTTTCAGGATGTCCTCACATGTTAAAGGGAATTTGCCGAGGACAAATGTGTATGTTCAATATTATAAATGAAAGTTGAAAAGGTATTTCGTGCGTACGGACAGACGGACGGATCTACTTTAATAGACGCTACGCTCACGGTTGCGAACGTGCCTGACAAAGAGTTGGAAGGCGACCTCCAATATGGAGTATACACGTGTTCCATTTGCGTTATTTGTGATTTTACATACATCATTGGCCTTGATGTTCATCCTGTAGCGGACAATTAAAATTTATTTCTTCACATGTCTTCAAATGCATTCTTTGCTATTTTACATACTTCATTGGCCTTGATACCCATTCATTTCTTAAGCAACTCTTGTAGAGGGACAATTAGAATTTATTTGTTCATACCATTAAATGTGTAATGTCACTGTTCTTGATCTTATACATGATATATTGAATTCACGATTTAACACTTGAAGTCCTGGTGAGAAAATAATAACAAAACACAAAGATAATTTTCTACACCTACGTGATGGCCGTAGTAGATGAGACGATGCGAAAAAAATAATCATCAGCTTTAATGGACTCGGAATAATAACAAACAGCTGTCCTGACGCTCTGGAGCAAACATTGAAAGACCACAGAATCACCCAGGTTTCGTAAGAAAGCCAACAGCTAGTTTTCATTACTGCTCAAGTATATACTTCTGAAACTTCCTATAACATAAGTTATCCTCGGCGCTTGAATGTGAGAATACGCGTCTCGGGGATCGTGTGTGTGTTTCAGCAAACATGCAAGCACAAACACGAACGCACGAACAACATTTAAGATATAAAACTACATTTTGACAAAATGAAACAAAAGTACTGTTCCATTACTCTTGCTGTAAATGGATCTGGATGACCCAAAAATGTTATCTTCTTTATTCGTTTAATATTCATGTATTAGGTAGTTCTAATGCTTGACCCAGACAGCAGGTGTGGCGGTTAGTTAAGAATGTGAAAGTTACGAACTTCACTTCATATAGATATTTGAAAAGAATCCTTCAGAACACTCGTAATGAACCCCTAAGAGCGAGATTGCCCGCCTATGTGTGTTCCCTTTTGTAATAACCTAAACCAACCAGTAAACAAATAAAACCAAATGTTAAGAAATTCTTATGCATGTGTATAAATTAAACAATCTCTGCAAATGACACAGCACCCTTAAAGAAACCAGTTTTCAGTACTGGGGTTCGATACCCTCTAGGGCACCGTTTCTCAACCTATGGTACGCGTACCACTGGTGGTACGCAATCTAAGTAAGAAAATCAAAATATAATATTAACATAAATAATTTTTCCCTGAACGCATTTGTTTAGTAGTACTTTAATGTGTTAAATTAGAGTTAGTGGTACGCCAGCGAAAAAGGTTGAGAACCCCTACTGTAGGGGCAATAATCTTCTCTTTGCCACCACTTTCATGTTAGCTCTAGGGCCCATACAGCCTCCTATACAATGGTTGCTTGGTACACTTTCCCCGAGGGTAAAGAGGTTGGAGCGTGAAACTGCCACTAACCTCCATCTAGTGCAGAGGCAAAGAATCGAGTGGCTGAGGATCATGTCCAATAGCGGTATTTGTTATTAGATGCGTTGAACCTTCAGGTTCAGCTACCACAGTATTATTTAGGTGAGTGTAGGGCCTATCTTATTTTGAGTAGTCAGTGAAAGATATTACCTAACTTAGCTATAAATCTGAAACTTGAAATTGTCACTTATTACAGATACTGTCCGTTCAGAGTGTAAATAAATCAACCCTGATCCAGAGTGCTCATAGAGTTCAAATTCAGAAAATAAACATGTTTAAAAATAAGGACGGTTCTTACACACCGGAAGTGTACTGAACTTCTTGAGTGGGACGATGCAGAGTGAGCACAATGTTCCATTGTATAAAGGTGGGCAAAATACCGGAGGAGAGTGGTCTCTGCCCCACACCCCCCCT
>NW_019059712.1:826182-871162 GCF_000696155.1 Zootermopsis nevadensis | reverse complement strand
TTCCTTCGTATATAGCCCGTGTCTTCAGTTTGTTTTCAACGGATAATAGCGTCCGCCCTTCCTTCTCACTCTTCGTATATCAATTTCATTATACTTGTTCATTCACGTCATTTCCGTTCCACGGGTTTCTACAACCTTGTTAAAGATGCCATTGCCGTAGATCGCGATAGCTCGCTGTCCTGTGACGCTCGAATATGGATCGCGAGTATGGACGTATCTCGCATGTTGTGCCGTGCGGCCTGGAACATGTTTTCCGACGATTCAGAGATGCGATAAAGGAGGCTGAAACACCTCTAAAACGCCGGTAAACTTCTAAAAGACTGCACTTCATACTCACCCATTTCTACGTGGTTCTGGCTTCGCGATGCGCCGCTATCCCGCCCAAAATGCCCTGAGAAATTCCTAAACGTATTCAGAATTTCGGATTAATTCTGAATTGGAACAAGCCTGAGGACTATGATAACAGAGTAGCCGCCAGCTGCATATTAACTTCATTCTAAGTTATTACAAAAATTATCAGTGGTGGAATTTAATGCGTTTGTAGATTTTCAGCATAATTTCTACAATTAATCTTAGTGACTGCCACGCGGTCTGAGGCATGGCCTAGTCGCTGGGACCGTGGGCTCGAGTCCCACTCAAGGCATGGATGTTTGTAAGACTTGAGGTTCTCACAGCGGTGAGTATGAAGATTTCCGTCTTCTGGGTTGTTGCGCTGTGTAGTCTGGTTGATGTTAGCCAGCGTTTCAGAGGTCATACTGCCTCCGTCATCAGGGCGATTCATCGCAAACATCGACCAGACTACACAGCGCTACAACCCAGAAGACGGAAATCTTCATACTCATCGCCCTGATGACGGAGGCATTATGACCTCTGAAACGTTGGTAAACATCGACCAGACTACACAGCGCAACAACCCAGAAGACGGAAATCCGCATGGATGTTTGTCCGCGTCTTTCTGTGTTTGTATATGTAGAGGCATTGCGTCGGGCTGATCACTCATCCAAGGAGTCCTACCATTGTCCGAATAGATCAAAATGAATAAATAAAAATAAAACCTCGACACCTACGGGTAAGCGAGAAAGAAAGAAAGAAAGATCTTTGTGACTTAAGTGTTAATGTTTGCTTGCATTTTAAATTACCGTATCAAAGTAAACTTTATTTTTCATAACTCATAACCGTGCACATGCGAACTTAAAGTTCTATAAATTCCTGGATTGGTCACCCACCCATAAAGTTCGCCCTGTACAAAAATACACGAGACGTTTGTCTTCAGCATCCTTTGAAGACCATAATTAACCCGTCAGCTGGTATTAATACAACTTGTAACTGCTGTACTGCGCCACGACGTTTGTCAGTTCGTTTTGTTGACATGCAGATGCATTGAAGCCAAAGCACGCCTTGGTATGTAGTGCAGCTGATTCGATACTGGCTGTGGCAAGGAACGAAAATACGAACCAACAATATATATTTCGTCAATACTTAAAACGTTGAATCGTTTGTACACCCGGGTTCTGAAACGAATAACCCTCTGGTTCTTAACCATCATGCTCTTTGGCCTACCTCTGATTGGGCTTCGTATTATTACGCACTAAGTATATAGGAAGAACGCATTATGGGCTGGTCGTATCCGTCCGTCTGTCCAGTCGATTCAACTCGAAAACCACTGGACGAATTGGGATGAAATTTAATGTGGAGGTTGTGCTATTCTACACGACCTCAAGATCGTGCCCTTGAATATCCTAGGAGTGGTGTTAACAAAATTATGAAAGAGGTAGACATTGAGGTGCTGCGAACAAGTGGCCAAACTGCGAACTGTTCATCAACGCGGATTTAATACTTCTAAATGGCCGTTGCAAAGTATGCATGAGGATATTATGTGCATTCCGGTACGCAATAGACTTTCGGAGCTTGTTACTTTTGTTTTTGTTGTTGTTAGTAGTAGTAGTAGTAGTAGTCGTAGCAATAGCAGTAGTAGCAGCAGCAGTAGTAGTAGTTCCTACTGCTGTTTTGATGTTATAGTAGCAGCATATGGAACGTAAAGGAAGCAGACTGAAAAACTTTGCAGATTCTTTAATTTTCTTATCATATAGAATGAGATCAGGATTATCGTGATTCATCACATAACGTGTCTGACCTTCGCTAAGAAATGCATTGGAATCCGTCCAAGTACTTTCAACAGCGTGACTGCTTTATTTTCGACCTTGTAGACGAAATAAATAACTATAAATTTATATATTAGTCTAATGTCTGTAACTAACTCCATAGATCATGGCCCTCCTTGAGAAGCTTACAGTCGTTCAGCTGCTAAACAAATACCGCGCTTTTTGTGGAACCCGAAGTTCCATTACGGTGTTAACAAAAGCCTGTCACTGGGCGAAAGCTGAAGCTTGGAGTCAGGAAACGTAGTCGGCGATGATGTTTCCCACCCATGTGACAGCACCTGGAATAGTTACCCCTCTTCTGAGTGGCCCTCTAAGAGATACCGAATCTGACATGGCAGGAAAACAACACTGGGGAGATCTAGGCGTGGATGGTATGGTGACACTACAGTGGGCCTTTAACAGAACATAAGGGTGCTAGTCGATGCATCTAGTTCGGTGATAGGCTCTTGTGAACACGGTAATGAATCCTCGGGCCCTACACAACGCGAGGAACTTCTTGAGAGCAGAGCTATTTAAAATCGCCCAAAGGAGGACTCTATTCCGTCCCGCTACTTCCTGCATTTTGAGCCTAACGGCCGTGTTACTGCAAGCGTTGGAATGTAGTAAATACAATTAAATACACAGAATTGGTGGCACCGTACGTCAGACTTCAGTAATTACCGCACCTGCTTCGTATTCTGGAAGTGTGGGCCCGGAGGACCTCTGTCTTGTCTTTCGTGCTTTTCCTGGTCCCCGCAGCCAAACGCTGGGACAAGCTGCTATCTCTTGCGCGTCCACATTTCTCCAATTCGTGAACATTCCATTCTACGCTGCGTGATCAAGGCAAATGAAACAGCGCCGTTAAACGAATCATCATAATAAACCCATGGTGAGCAACCTTTAACCCCAGAGAGTCAATTTAAAAAGCTAAAACTCCATGCAGGCCCCAAGACGAATAGGAACAATAGGCCTGTTCTGAACACATTTTTATATTTCGTTTTCAGTAAATAATAAAAGTTGTTTATAATGCTTAAGATTTTTATACCATGAACTGAATGATGTTAAGAATCTTGACACTGATTCTTTACCATCGTCTCAATATTTGGTCAGTACATTTCAGTATTTCGTAGTAGTAGGCGTGTATGTTAAGTGGGTCACGTGTTACCACTGCATGCTGCGTCCTCAGGTTTCGGATGGAAGAGAGCCTCCAGGTATGGAGGGTCGCTACGGACTGCCGACAAAGGGTGGTTCTCTAACTTGGGGGTTAGGCGACAAATAACTCCACATTGTAAGAAACAACACATTACGTAATGTTACACAGAGCCTCAGGCTTGGACGGACAATTCACCTGGTTCAGGGCAGGGACCGGTGGTGGACTCTTGTGAGCGCGGTAAAGAAACTTCATGTTCTATAAAAGGTGGAAATTTCCTTAAAGAGGTGGTAGGGCACTGTTATCGTTTCAAGGACCCTGCTCAGTGGAGTTGGTGGTATGAGTAGCGGTATTAGTGGTTCTCACTGTGGTAGTACTAGTAAGTATATTTTAATTTTACAAATTAGTCCGTGGAGCTCACTGGGACGTGTGGTAGGCCAAGAACTTCTTAATGTTTGTCTTAAAGAATTCATTCTTCCCATAATCAGTTTGTAAATGCATTGTGTGTACAAGGGATCGAAAATACATTGCAGTCCTACATGTGAAACTGGAATTTTTATTAGTGTGTTTTCACTTACACCGTAATTACGTTGATACTTTAAACCTTCAATAAACGTGTGCGACCTACATTAACAATAAGCAAATTTGCATGTTCTATTTGCTGGTTCTGTTGACTTTCACAAGTTACTGAAACATCTATTTTCCTGAAACAGTGTTCATCAGATGACAATGGAAAAGTGTTTTCTTCGAGGTACGGACTGAATTCTTAAATATTATTTAGGCGAGCTTCGTCTTAAAACTCTTCTATGTAATTGCCGCATTTTTTTTCTACTCGGTTTATATTCAACAGAACAATATTAATGGCGCACAGTAACACATTTTAAGTTCTAGTTCTGTGACAATGGAGCTATTTCCGTTGTTTAAATCACGGGGCTGATTGTCCTCAAGTGATTCTTATGCGTCGCACAGACGCACGAGACAAGGCCCAACGTGTGTCTGTCAATCAGTCATCATCATCATCATCATCATATTCCACGCAAGGTTCTTAGGCGTCATTGTACGTGATAGCAGACACCAGCTAATCATACTCAGATTCTGAAGATTAATGTCTGGGTCTTCAGATATTGAAACTAGTGGACGACTACTGTATCTTGTTACTTCCTTGGAACTCGTAAGATTCTGCATTAGTATTTGAGCAGCGTTTTAATTTTGCTTCGAAAATTGCTTTCACTAGCTTGAAGTTATCTTAAAGGCGGGAAATAAGTTCTTGTCGAACATATTAATTAGAAAGACGCGGTATTTTGGTTTATTAAAACTGTCGATAAGCAGTCGGGTTCGATACAGGTACCAGCAAATGAAACGTTTATTCGCGTGGCTACTTAATAAAAACCCGTTTCTGTTAATCTACTTTTACTATTGGTCTACAGTAATAATTATTCCTACACTACGGGCAGCATTGTGTTGTAAGAACTTTATCACAGCCAAAAATATTTTAGATTTCACCACAGTCGGATGTATCGCTGCTATTCTCCGAGATTAAACGACTTGAGTGGTGTCATAGATATACTTGTCACTTTATTATGACGCTTACGTAGTACTATAGATATACTTGTCACTTTATTATGACTCTTACTTAGTACAAAACTGATTTATAACCATGACATGAAGGAAAATAGTTGTTGCACTGAAGTATGAAAAGGTACAAAAGCTTCTGAACAAATATAAATACGTAAATAAATATATATGATGCTGTAATTTAGTTCTGCATAAATACAGTACACCTCATGGTGAGCTATGAATAGCTGAGGAGTGTTTGTGCGGAATGCAATGACGGGAACTAGCAAAACGCGCTGGCGTATTTCTCTTCACGACAGCAACGACTACCATGCACGCTTGTGTAGATAACGACACGAACCCACAACCGACAGACTTGTGCTGCTAGCTGGGGTATGCTAGAGCCTTGAGCAGCAACTTTTCAATACTAATACTTGTGTGCAGACAGACAAACTCAAGACGTCCCGCCGTTATCACAAATGTCACGGTCGTTGATAAACGTTTACTCGATCCGTACTGTCGCTTGAGTTTTTATTATCTTTCCTGTCAAAAAGTTGACATGAGGAATCGAAACTTTGCCTGAGAATAATAGTTTGTCATTGAACCGCGGCTGGATGGCACGTGCGAAAACTACATACATGGCCCACACTTGCTCTGATGAGACTTAACGGAAACAATGTAGAGGATGGACGGAATGATATATGGATGACCCACTTTTTAATCTCGTTTTCTCGCATTCATGATGTGATCATTGCTGTGCCTTCGTCCACTGCTTCCATATCATTTGAAATAGCAAACAGAATCTCTTGATTTGTACCCGATTCAAAATTCATAACAGTGTTTCCTTGACTCAGAGTTACAAAGCAGTCTTATTTATATTAATTTGTTTGTGGTTATTTATGAGGTCAATAGCTCATTCATATGTGTGTGTGTGCGTATGAAGAACGACCAACCCACATGTTCGTTACCGTATTCACAAAAGCCGGCTCTGGTGCCTGTCTTGAGACATACGAATCCACTCTTCCTCTCGGGTTTTCCGGGCTAAACTTCAAATGCATTTTTCCTTCCTGTCATGCCTGCCACATGCCCCGCCCATCTCATCCTCCTTCATTTGTCGAAACCAATAATATATGTTGAGTGGAGCCGGGATAGCTCAGTCAGTATAGTGAATAGCTATAGGCTGGACGACCGGGGTTCGATCCCCGACGCCGAGCAGAGGATTTTTTTTCCTATAGCATCTGCGTCCAGATCAGCTTTGGGGCCCACCCAGCCTCCTATCCAATGGATACCGGGGTCCTTTCCGGGGCGTGATGCTGACCACTCACCCCATCTAGATGGTGAAGATTACAAATTAAACCAAATTTCGCAGTAATAAACCATGTTTCATGCTGTCAGTAGAGCCGTCAAGGAAGTAACTCACTGTCTTTCCTTCATAGCAATAGTCAAACGAAGTTGTAGTCCACAGCGAAGGTCTGTAGGGACTTCAACATCGGGACATTGCCGGATGGAAAAGTAGGCCCACAGAAGCAAGAGAGGATGGGACACGGAAGCCCAGTGAGTGATTAGCTACATTACTGAATTGTTTTCTGGTGCTGCAGTCGTTTCGTCAGCACATCGGGGCACAAGCCAGGCTTTTAACAAAGCTGTTGGTGCCCCGTGATTCAAAATTGACCGGGACTGATCATAACACGCACGCGATCCGGTCTAGGGAGAGATCGATTTCCTGTTTAGAAAGTCAAATAATGTGCACGCAGTTGATACCACTTTAATTCAAGCCACAATCGAAGGCTTAAGCGGAGTCCTTAACATTACTAACAAGGATACGCTTTTATTAAGTTTCCCCATTGCGTAATTTTCTCATACTCGGTTATTTTAGATACGAATTTCAGCACAAAATTTTGCCCTAATTTCATGTTGTCTGCATCGATTCAAATTTACTTCACGTGGCTGTCGTGTTCTTCCAATGAAAGGTTGAAGGTCATGAGGCAGGTTTAACTCGCGCCTCCCTGCTCTAAATGGTCCATTCGTGTGAACGGGCGTGAGAGGGAAGCGGGAAGACGCCACGAGGACCTGATAAGACCTTACACAGCTCAAATAGCTCAACGATCATCTGTCTGCAAGGTCTTTGAACCCATCCTGCAGTTATCGCCGCAGTTTGTTGCAGAAAACCAAATGATGGTGTTATCAGGTTCACATATTCGTTTGTCGCAGTAAAATTACGATTCTCCTTAGATATGACAAGGCTAGAAACCTGTAACGGGAGAGGTTTCTGCCGAAAAAATAGTTTGCCTGCTGATGTTGTTCTGAGTTTTGGCGGCGTGCAGTGTCGTCGGTTGATGCCAACGTTTCGGAGAAACAATCTATGTCAATCTTCTGCCCTTCCGCTTTGCAAACTTTTCCATCAACGAACCAAATCACGGACAAACAAGGATCTCGACTTGCGGATTGCAACCTTTAAAAACGCAGCGCGATTCTCGTAACAACAAAATGATAACCTGAAGTTGACAAATGTTGACAAATTTGATTGTTTGAACAAAAACATAAAATATTATATAAATCTAAATACTACCTTTCTTCGGAAATGAATCCATGTGTGTTCTTTCTTTTGTAACTATTATATTAATCTCTTCTCATTATTATTTTGTTATAAACATAAATAATAGCGTAAAATAATAATTACAAAGTACCAAAAGATATATGTTTTTGTACTTTTGCGTGTAATTATTATTTTTCATTCCCAACCACTGGTTCATTGGATGCTGGAGAAAGGGAAAGGCCAGCAAATTGTCCCTGTCATCTCAGAAGAGTGGGTATTGTAGTCCGCGATCTATTGAAATGCTTCTCCACACAGAAGTTCGCAGCGCCGACACAAGTAGGCCATTTTCCACACCCACTTTTCGGGGGCGCCTTTCCGTGTTCTCGGTCAGTGCTCTGTAGACACTGACAGAAGGCACGAAGCGTTCCGTCATGCTGGGTCTTACTTGCTTACGACGGTATGCCGCTCTGATTTACCCTGTGTGGGACTAACTGGTTGTCATGTCACTGTCTACAAGTTAAACGTCAGTCTTTCACAAAGGCAAGCTCTCGGGGATGTAAAACCATATTAAAAATTTGGTTCCGGTGCCACTAACTTCATATTCTGAACCGATGCGAAAATAACCTGTTACTTTTGACCGTGGTGGTCGTCTAGGTTGATGCCTGTGGACTTACAAGTGGGTATCAACGTTTCGGAGGAACATACTGTCTCCATTTTCGAGGCTGAATTTGGAGGTAATATGTAAATGGGCTAGACAGCCCAACTACAAACTCGCTGATTCGTCGCGCCAATAAGCGACGTGATCGAACCAGCTTCCTTCTACATGGAAAGCTTTTTAAATACCATGTATCTGTCTAATATGATTGTTTAACGAGTCTCTATCCGTGTTATGATTTTCCCACAATGCTGTCAAGTGATAAAGTGAAACAATCTTCCACAAGATTTTGTGAGGGGTGGACGCGGCCTGCTTGTTAGTGTTGTCCCGTTATTTGCAAGGAGAGAATGAGGAAAACGACGAACTTTGCTTGGGGTATTCATTCTTTACGACCGTCGAATATGGTACGTCTCGAATGCAAGTCTAGTCTATTACGGAAACACCAATCAGTTGCACCCCATGTTCAGTTTTATAGTAATATAATGTAATCAAGGCTGTTGGTTCCAAGGTTAATCAGCGGTTACTTATTCGTTTGATATTTCCTTGCAATTGTACATATAACAGTAATTTATATTGGTATTGCATAAATTATATGAGAAACGTTGTTTCAGTCCAGTTTTAGTTTGACACACTCCGTTATGTTAATGACGATTACATTTAATATATCACTTTTTAATTAGCTGTAACTAGCAACAGTGAATTTAAATTTATCATATTTCATAAACACTGCTGGGAGTCTAAACGTAATTTCATTTTGGAAATATTCATTGGGTACGTAATGTTCAAATTATAGACTCATATATGTGTGTATTAAAACAACAATTCTTCTGAGTTTTTATTTTCTTTTTATATGAAAAATAACCAAATAATTTTCGCATGCAGGAAAATTCTATGCTGTCCCCGAACTCTGGACTTATTATTCCTGGATCTCTTTCAAAACATCATATTTCCTTTTTCCTTGTCGTGCGGCAGCACCGTTTTTGTATAAAATAATCGAAGCATAAAAGAGAGGCAGTACCTTCAGTTAGAAATTTTTACCCTAAAACCACTGAACTCATTTTGATTCAATTTAGTATTGGGGATGAACGCTAAAAGTTCTTGCGGAGATTTATTGTCGCCCCAATACAGACCTTCGTTTTCATGAAGCTCATATCTGATTAAGTACGATGTGCTCACGTGACGTCACCTCCCTTCTGTTCCAGAACTTGAAGTTCATGATAAGCAAGACTAATGACTCTTTTTTTCAGTTCGGCAACTTTAATGCGTCATTGTGTCCCCTTACTGTTTAACAAGCATCAATTAAGGGTTTATTAAAGATTTGTAACCTAAGATATAATTTCTTTAATCCATTACAGGTGACTCTAGTTATACACGGGACTTGCGTTCCTGCAAATCGCCGCGCAAATCGAAAACGCGTACAACGGAAAACGTATAAGAACCGCAAAATTCTTTGATCATCATCTGCATCACATACAAAGTCCGGCGCAGGTAATGGGATTTAGATGTTGACTGCGGACAGAATAGCCCTACTGATTCTCGTGACGATGATGAAATAAAGAAGCTGATAAGCGAAAACGCGGATAGCGAAAACACGTATAACGAGAGTTATCTGCACAGTTTATTTTAACTGGCACATCACGTGAGTGTAAAGACAAAGTACATTCAGGATTGGTTGGTAACCTCTGTATTATCTTACAGAATAACGAACTGTACATGAAGTAAAATCCTTCTCGAGAAACTAACAATCGCTTAGCTAGTCAAAACATGTTCCTGCGTCTTACGAAACCCAGAGATTCGTTACCGAGTTCACAATCGCCAGCCAAGTCAGAGGCTCTGCGTAGTTTCGTAAACGCGCTGGGTTGGGGAGGAGCTGTTTGTCCCTGTCAAACCTACTGCATGTTGGAGAAACTCCCCTTGTAGGTTGCACGCGACTACTTTTGCTCAACATATTCAGTCAGAATGACTCCATATCTGGCGGAATTTCCCTCCATCAACAAATGCACAACGCCACATGCTGTGGTGATAATAGACCCACTTTTAAGACAGATCATGTCGAATAAACTTCAGTACATACTGCAATTTTCTGGGAATAGCAGGGAACTAGAAGAAAATGCCCTCAACAGAATATTTCCGTAGTATTCCCTCCCGCTTTTAATGACGCCGAACAGTCGGTCCGCCCAGCCTCAAGTTCCCCGTTCAATGTGCTCTCCAGACACGCGATTCAGTCTACCCATACTTGCCCATTCCGTTACAACGCAAAGGAAAAAAGAAATATTTACTGCACTGGGATGAGAAGTTGAACAGCTTAAACCCCTCCAACACTGGCTTGGATATTTTACATGCAATCTGCGCAGCGGTTTCGTACAGCCACTACCAAAACAGACTTCAAAGTACAATATGCAAATGCCGTACTTCATGCCACTCTTTGTGTATTCTTTTCACGTAGTTCATAAAATGAACGTATAATGAAGAGGCTTGCATTAGAATGTTTGAGCTCAGAAACTATTTCACGTAGTTCATAAAATGAACGTATATTGAAGAGGCTTCCATTAGAATGTTTGAGCTCAGAAACTACTTGACTGGTTTTGATTAAATGTGGATGTCGATCGATTTTAATTTTGATTCGTATTGTTTCAACATAACATCTACTTTTTAAAACTTTGCATACCGTGTAGTGTATTAGAATATAAAATAAGCAAACAAACAACTATTAATAGTTGTTTGTTTACTTATTTTATAAAATCTACTTTATATGTATATCCAGTAGAATTTCATATTTTCTTAAAACAACCTTATCGTACAAAGAATTTTATATGAATTTATTTGATTTATGGTTTACGAACGAAGCTGTCAATAACTCATAATATATAACGTTGACTTTTTAGTTAGCAGTAAGTTGAAATGGCTGTGGACTGAAGCGAGTGTGGCCTATTTAAGGTACTATCTCAGTATCTGCCTGAAGGAACTAAGGAAAACTGGGAAGAATTTCAATCATAATAGCCTGTATCCTATCCAAGATTTGAACCTGGGACCTCGTGTAACCGGAATAACGAAACCTTAGTATTAATCATTCAACCAGGAACTTACATTATACGAAATATGAATGTATTTTGTAACTTCTACAGCTTTTATTAGAAACGTTTTTATGGTGATAATTTAAAGATGAACACGGGAAAATCAACTGACTGGAACTGACTCAGTAAGTTAGGATGATTTAGTTTCAAAATAAACAGGCGTTTAATTCATCTTGCTAACCGGCTTTAATCTCTACGCCTGTATGGCATAAAACAAATACCTCGAAGCATCCAAACAAATGTTTACAGCACGGAGTAATATTACGCACAAATCAGTGATTTATTTAACATGTTGTTACGCAATGTAATTACTATACGCAGGTAATTACGTCGCAAGTATGAATTCCCACAAATATTACGTACTCGTTTCCAACTTATTGGAATATGCGATGGTGATCTTAATTATAGTCTTCCTTCGTTTTCAGAATCGAGAGAGGTCACGTGGTTGCTGTTATGGCTGGCGAAGTGAGTTCCCCTGATGGAGTTCCCTCGCAGGCACTGGGTAAGTTACATTTTCTGCCACGATGGCATCACAGTAAAATGTAATTTCCTGCGTATCTGCTCGTACTTCACATTTGTAAATCTGGGTCTTTCAACCCCAGGAAGTTACTAAACTGACGAAGCGAATCTTTGATTAACGTTCTACGTGTGCCTCTACCACTGCATTAAACGGATAAATGGATGACGATGGATTTATGGAATCATGATTGGTTAACTTGGGTGGTTCCATGGATTGCTAGAGGGGCTGATTAATTGATGAATGGAGGGTTGGAAAGATGGAAGAATTACAAGACTGACTGATTGATTGATTGATATATGGAATGATGATGGGTTGATTGGATGGTGGAAGGACGGTGGATGGTTAAATTGTCTGATGGAAGGGTGTTTAGATGGGCTGATGGATGGAGTGCCGTTTGTAAAATGCGTCGAAGATTTGGTTTGAAGAATTCTTAAGATAAAGATAAATAAATTTCCTACAAGACAAATCCCAGAACCTTTGCGACAACAAAAATCATGTGTTTTAAATGAAGACTTCAAAAGGAAAGTTTATGTTAGCATATTTGAAACTTGAGGATAGGCAATAAGCTTTGGCTATCATGTTGTTATCTTTTTAGCAAGAATAAAAACTTTCGTTTTAACATAGGACTTCTGCAAATCGTGCATGGCCTGAAAAATCAGCATCCGTACAGACGCGTTATTTAAACAATATTGTAATGAGTACATTCTAGAAGAGTCCGATTTGCATGTCTTGGCAGACATTTTAAGGGCTCGCAATCAATAATCAAACTTTTGTACATAAAAATAGTTCATACAACGAATGCACCCATGTATAAGCACCGCCTTTCTAAATTCCACATGATTACATACGTGATGTACCATCTGTCGTTCATACATAAAACGAAGCAGCATTGCCCATGGTGGTGGCTTCCTTCTACATAATTTTTAATTTAATCATCCCCTCAGGCTACAGTCCTTTAGTGCAGGCTACCAACAGCGTCGTTAAACAAATTAAAAGACAGGGTGCAGTGGTGAACTGATGTGAACACGGTGATGAACCTTCGGGTTTCGTAAAAAGTGGAGAATTTCTTGATCAACTGAAGAGCAGCTATCTTATTATCAAGAAGGAATGCACTTGATGGAATTAGTAACTTATAAAAGTTGTGCAATTTTCAAAGACGTTACACTAACCTAACTTTGAGAATTGTAGGTTACATTGAAGGCTTCCATATTAAATAATTCAAATGGCTTCCCGTATTAATTATTACGAAAGTAGCAACGTATAATATGACGCTTGCTTAATCTCTAGTAACGTGAGTTATTATAAGGTCTGGTGAATCAAAACGCTGTTGGCGGTGGGGATACACGAGCAGGATTCAGATTTGTTTTCCCCTCGGAAACGGGGATAAAAATAAGGAACAATCCAGACCGATCTTCTCTAGAATGTTTTCCTTGTAGCTGCTTCAAGAATTGCTTTTAAAACACGAGAAGATATAAGAACATGTCGTGACCTATACGTGGGCCCCTCGCCAAATGTTTGTTCACATTTTACCACATCAGTCGTCCGGGGACTCAGTCCTTGGGCCGCATCTCCTTGCTGTGACTCTGAACCCATCTTTATTCTGTACTGTGTGTACCTTCCCTTCAAAGAGATCAATATTCCCGAGGTTGTCGCCGTAGTAGTTAGTAGTAGTAGTAGTAGTATCCCCGACGGGGGCAGAGGATTTTTCCTCTAGCCTCTATATCTAGACCATGTCTGGGGCCCACCCAGCCTCCTCTACAATGGGTACCGGGGTCCTTTCTCGGGTGTAAAGCCGGCCGGGGCGTGATGTTGACCACTCACCCCCATCTAGTGCCGAGGTCAAGGAAGAGAGGAGCTGTACCTCCACTCACCCCAAACGCTACGAGGATTATTATTCAATAAAATCTTCTCTGGCAACTGGTTACAGTAGTAAACCGGCCGATTGCCCGAGATTTTATTGACTGTATCCGCCGTGAAAGTTTCAAATCCTGGATTAATATTGTTCCATGATCGTGGCGTCTCCAGCCCTACTTTATATTGGTAGATCAACTTCACTATTAGGTTTTCAGGCAATCTTGCCAAATGTCTTGTAATTTCTTCTGTTCATTTTTATTATTATCGTATTCATATCTGTTATTCCTGGTTCTTCTCGAATATCTTCATTATGCTTATGACGAGCCATTCTCTGTCCTACAAGCTCTCTGGGGAAACATTTGTGCCGGCTTCATTCTCCTCATTTTGACTCTCGTTACCGTCAGACATTCAGCTCCATATAAAACAGTTATTACTATTTCGGGGTACACACTTCCATTAAGTTTGTTCTTCGTATTTACTTAGTAACGTCTCTTTGTAGTTCGAAAGACTTTCCAGAAATCCATTTAGTTTTATGTTAATATCATTGCCTCTCGCACATCATCCACGTGTTCAAAGCCGTTTTATCGAAAGCAGTTTTCTCTTTTTTCGGTTATTTTCATTCACTTAAAGTTGTTTTTATGTTTGAGGTACACATTTTCATTGCCGTGTAAAAGAGGCCAGAATGCTCAATAAGCCTTCGTGTTCCATAAAAGGTGGAGAATTGTGTGACTAATTGAACGTCTCGTGGACCCTGCTCTGTAGAGTTAAAATGCAGGCTTATCACAAAGTATAAAATGCTGATAAACACTGAATTAACGTACAAATTCCATTAACTATCGGCGTTTGTTTTTATTACTTCCCAGTCTGGTTCTCTGACTTCTACCGTGGCCCTATGTTCCAATATACACAGCACGTGGAACGAACTACAGACTGCATGCTGTGGTAACTCTAGTACCCAGCACGTGGTCTGTTTGCCAAGGCCACCCATCGCTAGCGCACATACCGCGTGTGTTTATACTTGAAGTCATCTTAAAAGACAGCAAAGACAGATTCGTTTCCGATTACTCGTAAGTAGGCGTACACACTTGTATACCGCACGTGAATAAACTTTATCTCGTGTTACTTATCGTCTGGCAAGCCAGCTCATGTCACAAATTTCACGCAGTTTTAACATAACGCAGCAGCTGACTACCATATTTAGGGAGGTCGTTTATAGTTGTCTTATAAATCACTTGACCTTGCCAGGTCACTTCTCTTGTTTAGCGACAGGATGAAGAGTGGAATTATCGGTGAACAGCAAATTCCGTTTGCTGCCAAAATTCGCTTTTACATTTATCCAACACGCTTTAATGCTGTAAGCTCCCCCCGATTTAGCTAATCACGTTTTGTAACTTGGGCTTTAAAACCCTGCGTTTAATTGCGGTATGCTTTCAAGTGCCCAGCAGTGGATGTGTTAAAAAAGAAGGTAAATTGGTATGTTTATGGAATGCGATAAGACAGAACGAAACAGATTGTGACTTAAAATAAGAGTATACATTCTTTTACAGGTATTTACTATGAATGAGCATTTTAAATATGGGGAATGCTTGCTACCGTTCGGTTCTTTTATCTTGAGGTCCCCTGCCTTAAGCTTAAATATAAAGAAAGAATTACAATTTTGCATGTTGCCTTTCGAGGAATGAATATTCCGTCGTATGGGAAGAACACAGATAAAAGTTGTTTGAAAACAAAGCGCTGAAAAGATTATTATTCGGGCCAAATAGAAAGGGAGTAACTGGATGATGGATAAAACTGCGTAATGGGTAGTTTATATGCATGGCGGTCTCCTGAGCTGTGACGCTGTGTGGACTTCTGCCCTGAAGATGTAATCAGTATGTTCCTCCGAAACGTTTGGTACCCACTAAAAAGTTCACGCGATGCCACAATCCAAAAGACCATCACGAGTATCTTCGTCGTGAGAACCTCAAATTTCGTGATTCGAAGGCCTCCTCTTCGTATAATATTGAGGGGAGTAAACCTTCGGGTTCCGTAAAAGCCGGGGATTTGCGACTGGCTGACAGACTAATTGCGTGCCATGTGCAGATTTTTCATGCTAACATTTCGCCTTTTATCGCACTCGACGGAATAATAAAACTCTACTCTAAAAATTCTACTACAATCTGCTTGCAGACAAAATGATCTTTACAATTATTTATTAGTTTGTAAATATATTGATGCATTATTCATAATTTCGCCATCTTAAACTGAATATCGATAGTGTTTTACCGATACCACGAAGTCCGTACACTTGCCATGTCGGTAGCAACAGCGACTTAAAATGTTGGTGATTCAATGACGTTCTATTCATACCAAATTCTATAAAAAAAATAGGTTAGTTGATTTAAACGGGACGGACGGACAGATAAAACAGCGCTCACACATACACAGGCAAGGGCTTCCTGATACATGAAGTTGTCTTCTTTATAAAGGTAGAAATGTGGGCCAGAAATGACAGAACATAAATGTACTTAATCCTTTGGCGTATTAAAGTTCTTGACTAAACACTGTGCAGCCACCTCATAGGGTTTCTAAAAGTTTCTAAACGGAGTAATACACTCAGTAAAATCTCTAGAAAGAACAAGTTTGTGTTTGGCAGGATTATGGCTTCAGCTGCTGTGAAAATGTTTTCAGGTGAAATTTAGTTCTGTCACATTTCATATATTGCGCAAAGAAATGCTGCAATAAATTGAATAACTTTCAACACAAAAAAAGGTTAATCCCCGTCGACTTTGACGGGTCATACGACAAAGTGGCACGTAAATTCCCATGTCACTACCAGTATCCTGAGCACGTACTGCTTAACAAACTGTCACAATTACAAGCAACTTACGTTAAGTATGATTTACAAGGGCGTGCATCAAGACACGTACGTCAAAATTAAGTGCACTGGCGCCCAAGTACTAAGACTCCCTAAATAACGCGGCAAAGGGAAAATTGTGTTGTCTCTTTTGATCATCTTTGTCATTTTTCTGGATAGGTTGATATTTCGGAATAAAATCTCGTAAGCATTCATCTCTTTACGTGTCATACGTCTGTGCATCTCATCATCCTTGATTTGTTTGCTGCAATGATATTAGGCGATGTAAAATGTGTAGCCTACAAGCTTTGTGCAAAACAACAGCTTTTATTCGATTTGTCTAAAAAATTAAATTCACTCATTACGTTTTTATAAGGGTTCGCGAGGCAAAATTTTAAAAAGTAAAAATAATTCAGAAAATATGCTCACCTTATTATTAATTGCTACAATACATCGACATGTTGTTTTATTTTACCTAAATAAAATCGCGAACCTTATCCTAGACCAAAGGAAGCAAGGACTAGAGGGCATTGAAGGGCATCCGCGAAACCGGAAGACGATAACGCCAAACACAGGACCAGTGATAAAACTTTCGTTCGCGTGAGTAAAGAATCAGATTGGTTTTCGAGAATAAAACCGGTTACCGCAGGTAGACTTCCCCATGCCTTTGAAAAAAGCACGATTCTTCCTTTGAACAACTGGATATTGCTGCCACACTGTTATTATATGAATTAGCTGCCATTGTGGGAAGCATCGCATTCTCTAATTGGAGGCAGAGTTGAACGAACTTTTTGATTATTGAATCTGGAGTTCTGTTGTGTCTGCTGTCAACAAAATCCAAGAGTTCTTTCTGCACGTGTCTATAGTTTATCTTGTATGGGTGTCGCCGAAAGACGTGTGACAACCATACTCCAATTTCCGAGGCAGTTTGTTATGTTGGACTTGATAAGGGGCACAAAACCGAGACGAGCGGTTGAACAAAATGCAATTCTCCGATCACTCGGTAAGTAATTGGCAACATTTCTGCTCTATGTGTCGGAGTGGGCAGTTCCGAGGGAAATTCCGTTTGTTTCTACAGCGCGGAAATTCTAGAGGGCTTTCGAGTCGCTGCTGGTTTATCTAACAACGCGTTTCCAAGGAAAACCTGGATATTCATGAACGATAAATTAGAAACTAGAACGTGAAAGGGCGTGGTCGCCGACTTTTAACGTAGAAAGTATTTATATGCCTAAAGACTTGAGAAAAGAACGAAGCATATCAGTCATGATACTTAGTTTCCGAGCCGAGATTCGAACCTGTGACCTCCCGATTATGATAAATGGTCCACACCCAATGTTGCAACGCCCGTCGTTAACAGGACGTTCAGGTGGTGTCCATGAATGCGCACGTATATTCAGGTTTGTACTGCATCACTTCATTCTATCGCGCTATTCAGACAAGCATTACAAGTTATACCCAGTTTTTGAGGTGATGATGGAGGCAGAAAGGTCCTGTGAAATAATGATAAACTATACGGCGTTATAACCCAGAAGACAGCCATCTTCAGGCTCACCGCCATGAGAACCTCAAATCCTATAATTTTGTTTAAGACGCCTTATATCAGACTCAAAAATTGACTTACAGAAAGCATTTTACATAAAACATGTGGAAAAGACCTCTGAATCAAGTAATCGCCACTCTAAAATAATGTGGAGCGGGTCCCGGGAAGACGTGTATGAAGAGGAAAGAGACGCATTTTTCTTTCAAATTTTTGGAAATTGTGAGCAATGTTATGAAGCCAAACTGAGTTCAGAGACAGTCGCAGTTGAATTTGTATAATATTTTAGCCTTCCATCACTTTCACGTGGGTGTAAAAACACTGCAACAAAGGAATCGGACAAGAAGGTCACAAGAGACAAAATTCATGAAATAGCAGGATACAGTTTTATTTGTCAACACAATAAAGGAAGATAATTTATACGAGATCAACATGGACCTAATCGAAAACAAATTAAAAGAGTATAAATAAACTAGTTCATTCACATTAAAATAAAAAAAATCTTTAGACACCTCAACATCATCTTGTTTGCCTGCGGACCCGTCGGGAGACGAAAGATCTGGACGGCCGTTAATCCTTTGAAACCTAAAAAGGAAATTCATTTCCTACCTCAAAATAAATAAACAAAACCTCAACTGTTTCTGCTGTTCAAGGAGTTATTTGTGTTAAACAGTTAAATCAGGTGGGTACTGAGTTCTAAAGAGGGAAGGAGGCAACTACAAGGTTAAAATTATGAGACGAAACAGGTAATTTACTGGCCAAACCTTGTGAAAAGAAGAATGTGGCTTTGCAACCGGACCATAGACGCAGAACAATATACGAAAATAATTAAAATAACGCGCAGTGGACGCAAAGTAACTCTGGGCTTTGTTGACCTTAACAAATACACACTTTTGATTGGGGGCGGGGAGGCGAGGCGATACCACTTACGGAGAGATAACCCGATTCTTCCTTGTCCTACCGGAAATTGTTACGTTTTGGCCTTGGGAGTAGCGCGTGCGAGTAAAGGCGTGTGCGTGTGCTACTCGTGTTTATGGTTCCTTTAGATCACAAAATAGTGCCCAAGTCAGTCCTTATATCTGGAGGATTGATAGTGGCCCCTTTGTGGGTGCAGTTCCACCGAGACTCGAGCTCACTTCTTTCCAACAATAAAAAAAGTGAGACGGGGAGACTCGAAGGCCTCCGCGGTGTGCAGCTGGTGCTGTGGGTAAGCTTCAGATTAAAGGAGAAGCTAATTCTGAGCCGCGCGTCACAGCAAAATAACAGGAAACAGCAATCGCCTGAAACGTGAATGCTTGAAACAGTGGGACTGGCAAGGTAATTAATTTCAGGGGCGATCCAAGCAGACAGGTCATTCAAGTTTCTGTAAAAGTATTCTTTAAGGTGGGGCTGGAGGCCGAATGGGGGAGATTCAAAGTGATCGCGGGACTAAGAGCTTCGAGAGAAAAACTGTGTTTATACCGAACGCAACATATATCTGTGCCGTGACATATCGCAGTAAGAGGGGAAGGGAAGATGGAAAGGGCAAAGGGGGCGTCCCTTCCTTTTCCGTAACTCGGCTGGTTTAACCGCAACGTGTATATTTATAACGGTTAACGAAGCTTGGAGATATCTTGCTACAAGTTACGGATTTTTTTAACTACCTATGAATTATTCACACCGACCTGACGTTCTTCATGCGTACAGGAGAAGATATAAAATTAAAAAGAGTATAATTAATTCGGGCACGATATACTGAAGCTTTCTTAATTTATCTCCAGGTTACCAAGATGCCGGCACGCATAAATTGCATCTCGGTTTTGGAAATGGGTATAACGAATATGTGAAGCAGTAAACATCTCTGCTGCCACTTACGTGCTTTAAACACATTATTGTGACGGAAAAAAAGATAAATTGTTGTTATCATTATTAAAAAGAGTCTTTTAGCATAGCCGCACATCATACTGGCCTTTCGCGTGTCGTAATTTGCTGTCTAATTCTGAATTTCATGCACGTGTACACTTTATTCATTTTACATTCAGCGCTGTCTAGACAGGGAGGCATTTTTGTTTCATGATGTTTATTACATGAAGCTCCTTAGACCAGAGACCTTCCGAGGAAACTGATTCTATCTTACTGGGTCAGAAACTTACTAGTCGTATATCGGGCCGGAAGTTTCACTGGCGTTTCGCAACAGCCTACCACTGGAACCTATGCTGGTCCATAAGAATTGGTTTTCAAACCTTTTTGTCCAAATGTTCTAGACATTTGTCCTCAGCAACCTATTTTCATCCCCAATCTATGCGAGTCACGAAGCCGTCGATAGTGTTCTGGGTTGTGACACCAATCAGGTGGTTACAAAACATTTTTGAGGAAGTCGGGTTTGTTTCGAAGTGTCTCTCCGAACATTTGGTAACTACCTACGAGATTACAAGGCGTCACAACCGAGAAAATCAATGTTATTAGAATGAAAGCACAGTTTCACGCCGTACAAAATAAAAAAAATTATTTCCACAGTTTCGTACTTTTTAATCTGTTCGGTTTTACTGCCATATACTTTACCAGGCGTGACATTCGGCTTATCGTAGTCACATTATGAAAGAGGAAATGAGAACCAGTCTGACTGAAGAGAAAAAATGGGTAAATACCAGTTTCTATAATCCTTACTGAGACGTCCACAGCCACCAAGCAGGTGAAGAAATCTCTCATACAAACCGAAGAGTCATTACCGCGTTCAGAAGACCTCGCAGCTTGACTCTGTACTGACTCACATAAATCCAGTCCACACCCTCACACTTGTTTCTGTAAGATACATTTTAATACTATCTTCTCATCTGTGCCTAGATCTCTCAAGTGATCCTTTCCCTTCAGATTCTGCGATAAACATGTATGCATTCTTTTCTGTTCTGCCATTTACTTGATCGTCGTACCATCTCTTCAATATTAACTACGACGTTGAAACCCGCGAGTCATCATAATACCTGTTATACAACGCTACTTAACCCAGTAATTGATATGATCATCGTAGACTGACCCTGAAAGTGCTCATGAAGCATTCCCGCTGATTAATACCGAAGGTGGTTCAGATTTCTGTTCGTGCAGACTACGAGCCTACACAGCAAACCCCTCTGGCAGCCCCTCATTCCACCCACGGTCACTAGTCAGCCACCAGACTGATTAAAAACAAAGACGTAGGCAGTAAGCATTGCTCGCTCATGCATTTCTCATGTTTCCTTGTACATTTTGACCTTCCCCTTAAATATACCCGATGCACGCTTCTCAAGACTGCAGTGGCTCACGGGTCAATAATAGGGGCAGAAGGATAAATTGGCGTTTGTGGAATGATAGAGGGCAGTTCGGATTCATGGGCATAAATCAGAAGATTCAGCAGTGCCACATAGAACAACGAGAATGGGACAAACCAAGAATACACGAAGAATAAATAACCTATTTTTAGCAAGACGAGAGTTGGAAGTTTTTATAAATGCGGAGAGACAGAAAGGAACGAATTCGGGCATGTGAAACTCCCCAATATCAAATTAATGAAAGTTCGTTCGACCATTTTCGATTTGATGTGTTCAGACGGACAGAGCGATTTCTTCTTCGCTTCTCTGGAATGCGAGCGCTCGTAAATAGAAGAAAAGCAACAGACTTTCCACGGAGACGATGCAATGAAGTCTTCACGGGCAATCAGCCATGTCAGTGTGGATCGAGTTTCCAACATTTCGGAAACTGTCTGTCTCCATCTCTAGGGATTGATCACCTGAAAAGACTTCACTACAAAACTGAATGGAGGAAGAAAGAAGTAGCTGTCAGTGCTCTGACGTCACAGAAGACCACAAATTTTAGTCTTCTGACAAAGTGACTCCACCATATAGCAGAGTGTTTCTTGAGAAGCTCGTCCCTCAGACGTTTAATATATTTTCCGCCTTTTACGGAACTCGTAGTTTCATTAACGTGTTCACAAGAGCCCGCCACTGGTCACTACCGTGAGCCAGATGAATCCTGTACACCCTCGCATATTATTTCTGTAAGATTCTTTTTGTCATATTCTGTCTATGTTTGGCAAACCCAACACATTGAAGTTAAAATGAAACGTTTATTCGTGTATCAACTTACGTGATACCGTCACTTTTAATATCTAACAGTTATTTATGCTCTGTAAAAAATCTGCCTACACCACGTACTTAAGAAGAGAATACTGAATAAATGCGCTTGTCTGATGCGAAACTTAGATTCAACTCATCGTTAAAGACGTAAGCCGTATAAGAAACAATACGTACGATTAGAAATCACAGAAAATACAGACTGGCAGAACTGATACTCGTTTGTTGTTGATCAGGTTTTAATTTTGAATTATGGTAACACTGAGCTAAATGATCCAGTCATTGCCAACCGCATCATACTTTGTGACTAGGGTGACGGCTGAAATGTACATATTGGACAGGTTTCTTTTAATTGCGGCACATTATACTATTTCAAAACTGGCTCATTTAACGACTGCGTGAATGCATTTAAGAGTCTACGCAGAGACTTATAAACAAGGTACCAGTTAAGTCGATAATTGATGGAATAGTGCATACCGACTCACGTAAATGTCTTACTTCTCCACAATGTTTCCAAAATAAATACAGCAAGTTGCAATTATGATAGCCGGTAATAAGCGTTAAAAAGGATCCCGTCTTATGTGAAACAGCCTGTAGTAACACCCACGCAACGTTGAAGTTCACAATCCAGGCACAGACAACGCAACCCCGACCCACCGTAGACCACTTAGGCATTATTTTATATATCAATACACTGCGCGGTATGCAAGGTTTTAAGTCCGTATTATTTATCTTATTCTATCTAATTTTCGTTCTGCATTTATTGTTAGAGTTCTATACAAATAAGTTTCTTCATTCTATCGCTCCATGCAGTCTTTAATAAATACACTTCTTTCTTGTTATAAATAGACGTCCCTTTGTAGAGAAGCTTCGTAGAAGTAATTTTTTCATGGCAGAAAACTAAAGAATTACTTAAAATATCGGCATACAAATCTCCGAAGTTCATGATGACAGTGATATCGCGCAATTCTGGCACCATTAGTGAAAGTTTTATTGAACAGAACTCGCTGTTTTTTGTGGTGACAAAGAAAGGTCTCGAGTTCACCAAGGATTATTTATTTATAGAGCATAAAGGCATATTTTGACTAATTCAATTACTAGTTGTTGGAGTGTTACCATGGTTACTGTCTGCTATTTTCATGTAGCATTTTGAATAGTGGGTAGAGGGGTTACAAACGACGGCTTAAAAATACCAGCATAACTTTACGGGTTCAAGGCCCAGATATTCTCCGTGTCCCCCAAACACTCAGGCTGGATTAATTTGTTCCTCCTTTAAGAAACAGAAACTTCGCATGAATCGCTCTTATGGAAACGTCTCCGGCTGGCGACCAATTGGAGGCCAGAATTTTGTCGCCACCTGCCCCGCATGTGTTTACGGATTAGAAGCGATGGTCTCTAGTAATTAAGTTGCAGTTTTACGAACAAGAAGGGAATAAGAAAACATCTTTTTCATGAAATGAGAATAGGCCTATGACTATGTGCTGACATACATAAAGGCTGAATACAAAATTCTTTTATCTCACTTATTTCCTTCCGTCCTGTCCGCATTGTTGTTGCTAGGAGAACTTAAGATACAATGCATGGCGTATAGCGATCTATTTCAAAGCTTGGAAGTCATTTGTGGTGTCATGTACAAACCGGTCTATTCGGTATCTACACGATTATCACCATGCAGTAAACAGAAAAGTTGTGATACCAGACGAGTTACTTTTGAATTCAAATTTAACGGAAGTGACGTAATCAGTGTTAGTTTCTTTGTGGTGCATTAACTTTAACGTGCCAGTAAAGAGGTTAAAGTCGCCTTATTATTATGAACATAGTTAAAAATTTAACTTCATACGATTATTGGCTATTCAGCATGTCTGGAAATTCTGGATATACAGTACAACCCCGCTATAACGCGGGTCGCGGGGGACAGGGGTAAATCCGCGTTATTACGGGAGTGCATCGGAAAAATCGGTACAAGTACTGGACGTACTGTACTATGGGGGACATGAGGTACCCGCGTTATATCCGGAACCGCGTTATAGAGGGGTTGTACTGTATCTACTTTTTATAATCGTATTATTTGATAGGAGGCAAGACTTTGTGCCACTCTTGCCCTAGGACCAAGAAAGATTTAACGTCCAATTGTACACCGGGATTTTGCGGAAAACATTTTTTTGTAGGTGGTTGTGGGATAGTGGAGTGTGGAAGTGTGCGCTAGAAACCGCAGACTTCCCAGAAAAATAGGCCTGTTGTGTGTTGGATAAAGATGAAGCAGTCCCAGTGCGTAATGAAGTTTCACTCCATGATGACGAAAAGGAAGCGGTGGTATAGCTCCACGGATTCTTTACCTCGGCCCCTGCCACTTTACCAGCGCAAAGATCCCCCGGAACCATCGGATATGAGGCCGGGAAAGCCCAGGGCCTATCTAGATGCTGTGAGAATGAGACAAATATGTGACAGTGCCCGGTATTGAAACCAGGTCATCCAGTCAGCAGCCTGTACTGACTGAGCTGTCCCAGACTTATTATTATTTTGTGCAGCAGATTTTTAAACGCAAATACATGACAGACTCTAAAATAGTTAGTAGTTAGTTATGGATCATAATGCAGATAATGTTCGTCTTCAACTTGAGTCATTTATTCTGAACATAAGGAGTCCGCGTATTACACAACGTTGCTGAGTTAAGTGGTTCGAATACTATTCGGCCCAGCAATCTCGGTTAGGTAGGATAGGATACTTTGTGTTTGGTCTTGTATCACAAGATAAATTTTTAACTGCCGTGAGAATCGACAGGATCTAGACATAAATATTAATTTTTCTATGCAAGGAGCGTGGTAGCTTCCTGCATAGAAAACACAAAATCCTAACACTTGACAAAGTATATCTGAACACACCAACAAATATGACATCCAAGAGTGTCATGTTCTGGTGGATAATTCTGTTACCAACTAGCACTGTGGCTCACTTCATTTTTCTAAAAAAAAGTGCAGCAGATCGATACATAGAAATCGATCCTCGACAGTAGTTGAACGTAACCGTATTACAGCGTGGAATACCAAATTGTAAAAAACGAGGTTATTTTTAAGGAATGGTTTTAATAATTAACTCATCATAAAATTTCAAACATTCTTCCAAAAGCCGTATTTGTCTGAAAGACATGTCATTCTTGTATTTGTTTCTTCCATAGTATTAAAGGACTATTAAGCTTATGTAACAACGGAGTGATGAGTACTTACTACATAGAGCCGAGTCCTTTGTGAGAAGCCAACACTCGCTCAGCCATTCAAGAAATTCCCAATATTTTATGGAGCCCAAAGGTTATTTACCGTGGTTAGAAGAGCCCGCCACTGATCTCTATCCTGAGCCAGATGAATCCAGTTCATACCACCCCCATCCTACTTCACAAAGCTAAATTTTACTCCAATCTATGCCTAGGTTTTCCCAGTGGTCTCTTTCCTTCTGGTTTGTCCGCCAAAACCCTGAATGCATTCCTATTCTCTCCCATGCGGGCTACATGTCCTGCCTATCTCATCCTCCTTGACTTGATCTGTCAAATTATATTTGGCGATGAGTAAAACTTATAAAGCTCCTCATTATTCAACTTTCGTCAGTCTACTAGTATTTCACCCCTCTGGGACACAAATATTCTCCTCGGCACCCTGTTCTCAAACACCCTCGTCTACAATCCTTCCTTAGTGCCAGAGACCAAGTTCCACACCCATACAAAACTAAAACAAAATTATAGTTTCGTTTAATCTTTACATTTTTCAGACATCAGATGAAAAGGCGAAAGGTTCTGGTAGTAACCATTCCCCGAATTTAATCTGCTCGTAATTTCCTCATGAATCAAATTTTGATTTGTTTCTGTCCCTCCCAAATATCTGAACTGTGACACATTTTCAAAGGATCCAATAGCTATCTTTATGTTATAGTATACTCATTTTTTATTCGAATACAGGAATATACGTTTTAAAATAAATAATTTTTTGCCTGTACTAATTTAACGACAAATGTAATGAACAACAGTTGAAAAAGTAAAATACAATCGATAGATGAGGGAAATGGGGTCATTTCAAACGCCCCCGTTCGTTAAATAATCATACAGTCGATGAAGTTGAAACTCCAGAAAACAGTGCACCGTGCATATAAAATGAATTCCATCCGTACCATAAAATCTCGGACATAATTTATCACCAAGACAGTTTTAGAGAGGAGTACCCATGGAAGCGCTGTATACATACATCCATAAAACATATGGGAAGAGGCCAAGGCCCATCAAGGGCTACAGAGCCACAGTTAAAAGGAAAATGTAAATGAACAGGTAATCGAAACATATTAATGGCTAATGAAGTATTTTTGCATATAATTAAAGTATCGTAGTTAGAAGAAGCTGTGACGTCATTTAATGTGACTTTATACCGTCTCGTAATGGTATTCGACATTTTCAGTTACCGTATTTGCAGCTTAATGTTTCAGTATGAATTTTATCGTGAGAATTTAATGTTCTTTTTATTTTTCAAGTGCATCTCGTGATAATAATTTCCTTGTAATGTCTCCAGATCAAACTGCTCTAAACGAAAAGAATGCTACATAGTAGGGCGTTGGTTTCCATTCTTTATAGATAATTCTTTTAGCCGAGTTAAAGAAGCTACAAACTGAGTTAAGGTTTGGATTACAAATATAAAGGGATTCTAGGTCTATGTCCTCTCCGAGACCACTCCGCCGATACCCCGATGAACGCCGCAATAGGCAGAAGGAGAAATCCATAGCAGTGGCCAACACACTACTTATGTGGTTCTTAAAGAAAACGACAAAGAAGAAAGTAACCCTAGCTGAAATTTGTTTTTGGTTGGTGCCAACCTGTTTTTGTATTCGTTCAGCACTGCAAAATAATAACGCAGGCGTGTTACTACGACGCAGTTGGCACAGTCACGTGATGTCAGTGACGTATGTAGGTCTCTCTCTGTGTGTGTAAAATGAAGGCTGGTTCACACTATGGGGCGGGGGTCACGGTCAGGTCGCGGTCACGTAATTTTGACAAGATATAAAAATCCCATGGGGAGGATAAAAACCGAAGACAGCTTTGACTTTGGTGGTTGAAGCAGAGTTCTTAAAAAATTCTGCTTGTGATATTTCAGGTTTTCACGGTGACGAGTCACCTCACGGAGTCTTCGCCCGTCTTTTGAATAGTGCACGAACGTCATTCTCGTACATCTTGATAAAAGTGTCGTGCATCCACTTTCTCTTCTTCATCTGTACCATTTTTCTCAATTTCTTCACAAACTGCTGCCAAAATAAACTTTTCCACATCCGAACTGTCAGACATTCTGGTGCATACTACATCGTGCTCGTGTCCATATCCTGACCGATACCTGGCCCGACAATGTGAATGTTCCTGCCAGAATGTGTTCTCGCTCTGTCCGACACATGAATGAGACCTGCCCCATGGTGTGAATCAACCTTCAAAATGCGTTCATATACGCAGGCCTATATTCTACACCAGCAAGTCCCAATATGTACAGAATTATACGAATTACCATCACTCACACGCACCGTATGTTTTGGTGTTATCGATATTTGGAATGACGTAAAATTGGATATATAAGCCTCATAAAATTGTCACTATTGAGGAGTTTCTGCAGGCACAGCTATCAATTAAAGTAAAGTTCGTACGCACAGGCAGGTGTGTGAATTATATATTTATTTTTCAACTGATCACCATTGACTCTCATTCAAGTTAGGCTTATGAGATTTGTATGGACGTTACAAACATGGAAGGGATGCGAAACTCTGAGGTAACGGCTTATACATACCAAATTTAATATAATCAGAATCTGTTGTAACGGTAATGCACAGAACGGAAAACAAATATACTGCCCTTGTGCTTAATTAAGCACCACATCATGAAGACGTATGAGGGAGTATAAGTATAGCTCCATGAATTCCTAACCTTGGCACTATATAGAGCTTCACAACCCGGCCGGTTTATCCCTGGGATCGATCCTTTGGTACTTATTGGCTGGGATTGTGGGCGACCTCAGAGCCGGCCTGGATGCGACGGCGGAGATCTCTAACCCTATCAGAAATTCAACTCCGGCTAACAGCACGTAGATACTCCGGCAACATCATAATTGCTTCAAGTCAATCATACGTTCGTGTATCGCACTAAATTTTTCCTTTCCCAAAGTATCTGGGGAATATTAATTTTAGGGAATTTTCATAAATGAAAACGTATGAATATATTCTTAAATGAAATATATATAAAACTGGCCCATTCTACAGTTCGTCGGAGTTGCCAAGTATAGATCTTTTTTTAAATTCCTGTATGAATGGGACTGCAGAAATGTAATTTCCCTAAAATACTCAGGCAGTAACAAGCACCAAGTCACCAGATGAATATTTATCATCTATTCTCATCTTATTGGAGGAGTATAATTGTCAGCGAAGAGTTGGAAAGGCCATAGTTCCATATAAAACAGCTTGGCGTAGTTTTCATTCTGGCAAAAATTCTTTATATACAGCTACAGAAAAAGTAGATTAATATTTAAAACATAACGAGAAAGTTCGTTAAATACCTCCCCCCTCCCGAAACAAAAATGTATTGCATTTGTGGAACATGACTTTGGTAATTTTGTGTATTAAATTTATGACGAACAGAGGAAGACGCCTACGTTTAAAATATCGAAGATAGAACCCCGTACATAATACAAGCTTCCAGCTCATTTGCATGTATTACGCATGATGTTCCACTGTACAGATGGCCTCACTTGCCCTTCCATTATTTACATGCATGAAGCTACAACTAAGTTCATCTCATTTTTACGCCTCGTGGCCTTGTTCGCAGGAAGTATTATTTAATCCCATAGCCACTTACAGTCTTGAATAAGTATTGAAGAACACTTCTGTGTGAAACAAGTGATAAAAGACTACATGATGCATCTGACTTCCACAAAATATCTTGTTTATATGGAAGAAAGTGGGAATAACAATCATATCTTATCTATAAATGTACCTCTTTGTGCAATTCCATTGGAGGAGAGTTTTCTTGAAACGCCAGGTCCATTACCGTGTTCACAATTGCATGCCACTGGACTCTGTCCTGACACAGGTGAATCACAACGCCCACAGTTCTTTAAGATCCATTTTAATATCATCCCACAATTACTTCTCTTAAGTAGCCTCGTACTTTCAGGTTTCACGAAAAAATTGTGATGCATTTCTCGTCTTATTCGTGCTACATGCCATGCCTGTCTCATTCCCCTGGATCTGATCAGAAATTTTAGGGGAAACGGTTTTGACACACACACACACACACACACACAGGCATTCTGATAAACACAGCCTACCTGTCCTTATAAAATAACACAGTACGGCTGAAAATCGTTTATTTGCACATTAGACCGATTATTCTTAAACCTTTCTTTGTTTGTAACAGTGGTTCCAGAACTAAGAATGTTTCTACCCAAAAGCAGTTGGACCATGGAACTTGAAAACGCGAATCGATATAGCTCAGTCAGCAATAAGATTTTTTGCGTAATGGACAACGTGTTTCTTACCACAGGACATACAGGGAATTTTATATTTTCCGCTACATCGAGACCGACTCTCGGATCCATCCAGTCTTCTGTTCATGGGCAGATAAGTTTTTTTCCCAGGGGTTCAAGGGCTTGAAGCTGATCACTCACCTGAATCCAGTACTGAGATTCTCCTACAAGGCTTGGCTGCTTATGAACACATAGAAGTATACATTTTACAATTAAAAATATTCACGCACAAATTGAAAATCAAGATACCAAGATACTGTATGTACGAAATGAACATTAACATCGTGAAATTTGTTTGCTCTGTTAAATCATATTTTATTTACGAGGTGCGATCGGAAAGTTTACAGACTGCGCCTATAAAAACCCGTACACTTATCTCAGGTATTAAATTCATCCATCACCCTCGAAGTAGTTCCCCTGGGAGTGAACACAACGATCCCAGCGCCGCTGCCAAGTCTGGAAGCATCCCTGGAAATCTTTCTTTGTCAGCCTGTCAAGCACCATCTGCGATTCTGCCTGAATCTCTTCTATCGTCTCAAATATCCTTCTCTTTAGCTGAATTGTCATCTTTGGGAAGAGGAAGAAGTCACACGGAGCTAAGGAGGTTGCGGGATGACGGCCATGGTGTTTGAGGCCGACTTTGGGGGCGGTGTGCGCTGGCGCGTTGTCTTGATGCGTCGCATGTGGAGTTCTTCCTTTAGAATCAGCTGACAGGTCCCCTAGCCTATCCCAACAATGTCGCACAAGTCGTTGATGGTACGACGTCGATCTTCGTAACATTTTCGGGCGTTGTGCTCGAAGATGGTCGTCCAGAACGCTCGTCATCATCGACAGAGGTTCGGCCATTTTTAAAACGTGAATGCCACACAAACGTTTGTGCACGACCCATTGCGGACTCCCCAAATGCTTGCTTTAGCATTTCATAGGTTTCCGTAGCTGTTTTGGCGAGTCTTTGGAAAAATTTGATGCACACGCCATTCCGAAATCGCAGGAGGGTCGGTGTAATGCACTACCAAAACGCCCGTAACTAAGAAACAAATGCTAATTCGATGATGCCGGCTGGCACACTGATTCACAGAAGCTCGTACTACATCCGGTTCGCCCTCTATTGACACAGTCTTGAAACTTTCCGATCGCACCTCGTACATTCACCATCCTCAACGACAATTATTACACTTCCCCACACTACGTGTTCCAGCTACATTCCAACTGTATTCAGATTCATGTTATGTTAATATTCAATTTAAAATGTTTCCTAATAGGTTTATAAGAGTGACTTCACTATAACTGTCAATTACTGAACTATTACGACACTTTTTAAATTGAAATCACGACATGATTGCATTGTAGCTGAAGCGCACTGCACCATAAATTATGGTTGTTGATGGTGAATGTAAACAAATGTATTAATAAATTGGACAGTTGATCCCTCTTTTGAGCCCGCGCCCGCCTGCCTTTCCCTTGTCTTGGCTGTCTTAAATCGGTTCTCAACATCTTGACTGAATGACCTCTCGACTTGCGTAAGTTGATCGTCTGCTGCAGGTTATGCAGATTTATTTCATAATTGCAGATTATGTACAAAATAGTGATTAATTTTTACAATTATATGCAACCTAAACTCAATTAAGATATTTTTAGCTAAGGGCATGTGCATAAGAGGGCAAAGGGAAACGAAGCATCTGTACTCGCATTTTACATAGCGTCGTGAAATGCAAGAACGCGGCATCACGGAGCAATGCTTCAATAAACGTTTTACTTGGCATGAAAGTATTAGACAGGACCGGCCAAGAATATGATGCTGTCTGAAGAAAAACGTCGCATTGACTGAAGAAAGCGTAATTAACTATGTTTCCTTCATCTCCCACGTACTGTTCGGCCATCGTACAAAAATACTGTTTTCCATGGGCGGAAAATATCAATAGAGGCTTCCAATAATCAAATTCCATCAGCTAGGAAAACGTTGAATTGAAGGAGGAGGAAACCAACAAATTTTAATTCTTTGCGGCCTTGTTTATGCGCGGTCGTTGTCTAAAATACTGATTCGGGCGGGTGGCAAAATCAGCACCACCGGCCAATAATGCAATCAAAGCTCTACTGGCCTAGAAAAGCGGCAAGTCGATCCAAGAAAACGTTTCTTCTTCGTTCACCTCCAGGCTTTTCGCAGCTAGACTCGCCGCTCTACGGGTCACGCTCCGCGATGAAGATTTCGACGTGTTTACGCGGTTTCATTCCAAAGCGACAATTACGAAATCAGGTCCTTTGAGGTGCAAATGATAAACTTTCTTGTTGGTTGGGTGACCCGATCTTGGGAAACGGCGTGTCGGCATTCTTGGCTTGGCGTATTATTGCTTCACGTTAGCACCGAGCTGGATTAGCTCAGCGGTAACGGTGTCTGGCATTCGTGGGACACCGGTTCGCATTTCTACCGAGGTTGTATAGTTTTCTTTAACTTTTGGGGACGAATACTGATTCACAAGAAATAAATAGTAAATGACACTCCCACGTCCTTCCAGTAGTAACAATAAATGTCTTCTGTACTTGATAGAGAATTGTTTAATACCATTCCAGTTCGATTTACATCAACAGCCTGAGTGAGATTCCTTCCTTTCAAACTTTTATCAGGATAATGAGTTAAATGGCAGTGGAAGGTAATGTACAGCCGTCTACGTCGTCTGTCTGAAACCTCTAGAGATTGTCAAGGCATACCACTTTAGCAGACAAAGACAATTCAAGACGTTCAACACTAGATACTTTCCCTAAGAGAAAAATATCACAATATAAATTACTATACCATACAACGGGTAGGCGGAATACCTCAGTCAGTACAGTGGCTAGCTAGCAGACCGTGTTTGATTCCCGGCATGGTACGGATTTTGGGGCCCAGATAGCCTCCTTGTCAGTGTGCACAGGGGGCTTATGAGACAAATAACCACTCACCTCCATCAAAAATCAATGTCATGGCATGATGCTTTAATTAAGCTCACAGGCAATTTTCCGTTTGTACTGTCTTTTCAACCAAAACTGCCTTTTTAATAACAATTGTGCAGGCACACAAAAAGAGGTTTGCCCGCAATTTGTAGCTGTCGATTAAACCGAATATGGGGATTCTAGTAATCAGCATTGTGTTAAAACGGCATACAACAGGGCAGAAATACAGTCTAATTATGAAATCCTTCGAAGCTGGTTCTTAAGCTTGTGGTTTATGTTAATCATAACATTTGACGATATTTTCACGCAGTCTTGTTACTGAACTGTATGTTTTGCAGTGTCCTGCATATGTTAGGTCACCACTAATGAAGGTAATATAAGCTTTACCTAAAATGTCCCCTTCTAAACCTGGAAATTCCAACATGCTTCCGAAACGTCGTATGTGTTTATGTTATCCATAAAGTGGCCAACGTTCAAAAAACAACATTCTTCCATACTAAAATACTAAATATATAGAAAATTGAGTTTAAATGACGGCAAAAAAGATTCTCTCCGTTCTGTTGCCTAATTAGAACTAACAAAATCGCTCATTTTCAAGAAACTTTACAGTAACACTGAAATCACGTTCACTGTCACGATAAAACACATGTTCACATTCCCCCTTAAAATGCATATCGTATTCAATTTATTCCACACAGAAGCCCTTATAATAATTACGCACGCTGTTCACTGTAGTGATAAGTTATTAAACCTCTGAAGCCAAAGCTCGTCTAAATAATATTAAAAAATTCAGTCCGTACCGCAAAGAAAATACAACAGTTCACCATTACAAAGATCAACTAGTAAAGGAAATCCTTGCTGTTTATTCTGAGACTTATTCAAAACACATAAATACAAAATGCAGATTTACTACTGCTATAGCAGGTGGTACATATAGTTACCTCTGATCTTTAAATGGTTAATATAACTGGTAATATAAAATTGACTACTTACGGTATAATTAAATAGAAACACTAATTCAGCTTCGATATACAAACCTAAACAGTTTTCATCGCCAATTGTAACAGCACTGCAATTATTTCGCAGCTCTCATGGAGCGCCTACCTGATAACAGAACAAAACATCCGGATTGGTGAAAATGGCAACGGAAAGTGTCCTTGCAGGCTCACGACAAGCACTGATTCAATTTCATTGATATTAATACGCAGTAAGTGCCGAGAACGCTAGAACAATACGTGTGTACGACTCGCAAGCGACGCGCGTACTGCAGTGAGAAGGGAAAATCCAACAGTCGTAGCGCAGTGGAGGCACGTGTGACGTCATTAATTAAAGACCATTTTTGCAGGAAGCACTTGGAGATTTGGCTTTTCATTTCCCCCCTCCTCACCTCTGGATAGACTATTGCTCTGTTATTACAGTTATTGCAGTAGACTTTTTTTCTCTCTCGTAGCTCCCCAACACAGGATCGATGAAACCTGATAATAGCAATGCAATGGACAATGGACGTCTTCGCTTCTATGAGATCCTTAATATGTGTTTTGCAAGCAGGAGTCACAAAATAATAATTTAAAAAATAATAATAATCACAACACAGTCCAGAAATATGAGTGAAATAATTGTCTATGGGCTGGCGATCGTAGTTCGATTCCAGGCAAGGGCAGATGATTTTCTCCGGACCATTGCTGTGGCACGCCCGTTCTTTCGGTGTTTGATACTATGAGCTATTTCCCAGGGATAAAGTGGTACTTGAAACTTGAAACTTCCCACTCACTTCTGGTGATAATGGCGAAGAGAAACTGCCAACTCCCTGCTAAGAAACCTTCATAGTTCAGACCCTTTGAAAAATAGTCTGGTATTTTATATGCTTGTATGTAGACCATATAAAGTGACGTGGTTGGACCTGTTCTTCGCTCGACCAGGATAACGTTTCTAGTTCACTACCCACCAGCGACGTCCCTCCATTACTACTGAAAAATAACACAGTTCAGTTTGAAATATCGTCTCTGTCATAGTTTACTTATATCGTATTTCAGATAGCGTGTCAGGAGAATGGTCTCCGAACTGAATGACAAAATGGTTAGCACTTCTTAGTATTAGGCACGAAGGCAATCTTTAATTATTGGGGTGTTTCGATGTCTTTTGGATTAGTATTTTTTTTAAATATACCGCGGCAACTTGATTACTCGTCATTGGTCATAATAAGCCATTAGACTTAAGTACTTGGAGGGTCATTGCATGGTCCGAGAAAGAGACAATACAGATCTATTTGTCGACTGATACTTGCAGTACAGTCAAGTAGGTCGTGACCACCTCTTTCCACATCCTTTCAGATATACGCGGTTTCTTGCGGGTTTCTGCTGATCTGTCACACAACATTCTACAGTTCGTGAAACAAATTGATGAAATTACTCTGAGAAACATATTTCTTGTAATAACGATGCTCTTAATAAAGGCTATAACGTGGGATATGAATTCGTTTTCCTTGATGATAACAATTCCCACAAGTAATTGAGCACAGTGCTTGTTCGAAGTAAAGTGATGACCTAATAGAAGTTGAGTAACAAAAGACTGGAGACAAGCAGTGATGAATGCCATAATTTGTACCCTTCACAAATATTTTATGGTTTATGAATCAAAAAGAATGGGACGGGCATGTAGCACGCATTTGGTTAAATGTATTCAACAGATTCGTGAAAAAGTTAGAAAAATACATTGTTATATATGCGTCTGTGTAGAAATCGGATCTTCGAAGTTTGGTTTTAATTTAACTGATTGGGGATGAAGTCCGATGTCCATTCCTGTGAACATTAACGCGAGTAAGAAAACTCCTTTTCGTGGGTTTAACCGGATACTTCGTAAATGTAGATTCTAGAAACAAGTTTTGAGTACATCGGGACAGAGTCTGGGGCGTCAGCTGCAGTGGCTTTGGTGTTTGCATCACGTTATACCTAAATCGAATGGGCGACAGATTTCTCCTCAAGCTTGTATATTTTTACTCACCACCTCATCATCCATAGCATCCATTAACTCTTTGAACCCGAAAGAGAGAGAGATAGAAGAGAAAGTGGAAGGAGTAAGTTCGTCTAAATAATGTTTAAGAATTCAGTTCGTACCGCAAAGAAAGCACCACACTTTACCATTGCAACGATTAACTGGTTTATGGTGTTTAAGGGAATAGTCGCTGTTCACATACGAAACCCATAAATACAAATTGAAGAGCTATCGATTGTTGAAGCAGGTGGTACGTACAGTTACCATTGGGCTTCAAAGGGTTAAGAGTGGTGTTAGTGCTTCAGGATGGCTTTTCCTTGTTTGTGGTTTCTATATGTGCTCACTTTCTGTCTGTTTTCTGTATCTACAGTGAATTTCGTTTGTTATGTGTGTCTGACTTGCTTTCCTTGGTATTGTATTAATTTAAACTCACTTTCCTCGTCTGTTAGGGCTGCAGACTTAATTTTCTTGTCTGTTGCGTGTATAGGTTCTTACAATCATGGCGTGGTTGCGTTGAATGTAGGATTTATTATTGATACTCCACTAGATCTATAACTAACCATTACCTGCCAATTCATCTGCGCTTAATTTTAACTAGTATATAATTTAGTTGGTATTGGTGACGTGTAGCTAACGGTGCTTGCATGTTCACTATTATCATCATGCTAAACTTCACTGACGTTTACGACAGGGGCTTGGAAAATAAGATACTGTCAGTTTCTCCAGGCAAATTTCAGGACAGTGCCTGAAATTAGGTCACGATAGCTTCCTTCTATATCCTTTACAATTCATTATTCATACTCATTAGACGCTGTATAGTCTGAGCTACTGAAGGCGTCGAAAAATACATCAGAAAATATTTTCTAATAATCACTGCATTTGTTCTCAACTTTACCAGTAATCATGAAGAGTGGTAAGGTGTAATTGAATGAGTACACGAATTTTTTAATGGGAGGTTAAAATTGATCGTATAAAGATCCTGTGTGAGGGTATGGATAGGATTCGTCTCGATCAGGGCAGACAACAGTGGTGGGATCTTGTGAACTAGGTTCAGGTTCCAAAAGAGGCTGGAAACCTTTTTCTTCTTTTCATCTCATGGTGAACGCTTAACGACAAAAATTATTGTTCAAAATTCGTAACGCACTGTTAGTGCAACACACAAGTCTGAGATGTTAACGGTAAACGGGTCATTTCTCTTCGGACATAATTTCTCGGGAGACGACACTAAAACATTTATGCGATGTTACTGCATGGAAAATTTTGTTCTGTTGCTACGCAACTCGATTTGCACTTGGTCCTTTTTATAACGAGTATTCAGCGATTTACTTTTGTGACGTAACGTGTTCTTGTGAATCAAATTTTTCCCCACACCCGACGTTTAATACAGAATCCCTTTGTTCAGTAGGCTTTTGTTAAGTTACTTAACGTCGATGATATGAAAGGGTGATCGCGTTCGCCGAGCTTGAAATAAATGAGGAGAAATCGGCCGTGGCCTGTCAACGTAGGGACTGAGGATAACCATGAATAACCTCAGATAAGATACCCGGCATAAATTCGAATCGGGCATCTCCTAGCAGAACTTATGCTCGTGATCAGTCAGTTACACCATCTCGCTGGAAAATGTACTTCGAGTGTTGTATATCGAATATAGTCTATAATTTCCTACAGTATATCTGCTATGCATCTCCTGTGATGTTAATTTATTTAATAATTTAAAGCATTGTGCTAACTATGTGTGCTATGGATTTGTAGTATTCTCCGAATAAATAGCTATTAACAACTTCGAGTAATTGATCTTTGTAATGGTGTTTTATTCGAGACAGGAAATTAATTTTTAAATGTTTTTAAAATGTGCTTCAAAGGGTTAAGTAATTACTTTGCAGATCATAATCTGGGCGGCTCAGACAGTGGGTTCGCGGTAGACAGGAATCTCGCAAGGTTCAGAATTGAATGTCTGCCTTGTTCTGCGTTGTGACGTTCTCTGTAATAGTAACCTTGTGATGGACTGATCATTATCCAAGGCGACTACCAGACGTCAAACTGCTTATATTTTCAAAATTAATTCTGAATCTCAATATGCCAGACGACCTTAAACGTGAAACGTGGAGATGAAGTCATAGGTCTGTGTAGTTATTTGATTTTGATAAACAACAGAGCTGGGTGTTATAAATATCACACTCATATCACATGTCACCAACGCACGTTGCAGGAGTCCATTGCACTGCATCAGATAATAAATAATTCCATAAGCCCACACACACTTATAGGGTGATTACCATTAACCATTTTAAAGACCTGCGATAACTGTAATTCCGCTTGCTTTAAAATAAGTAATTCTCCATTTTATGTTTACGATTTCGTCGAGTCTCAGTGTTAACAGTGGTTATTTCATTGAAGAACATTTACCACTTGATGGTAGTAAAAGTTGTTCAGTGAAATAATCACTTTCAAGTGTTTTCTCTGAGGTTCGTACTGAATTCTTTAATGTAATTTTTACGAGCTTCGGCTTGTAATGTTTAACAGTGTCATATGTCTGCTGTCATTCGTACTAAGTGTTTCTGAGTTAAATGTTAGGCGTAGAAACTTAAGCTATTTATTAAATAAGACTCAACCTGAAAGAATATAATAGAGAACCTCACCTTATATTCATGTTACATATTTAACTTTGCCTACGTGATGTTCTCATTATGGTTAAAATTAAGTCATGAAATGTCAATCACCTATAAATTTTGAGATCGAATTATAACTCTTTTTCATCCACATTCTTTGGTATATATGATGAGGCTAAAAAGAAACTACAGTACAAGTCTAATTGTTGTGTAGTTTGAATATTTATGCATAATATCTATTACTGACTACGTAAAGTCACATAGTTTTGTACCATCGCCATAGATTTAATTATTAATACATAAAAAGAAAGTGGTTGTTCCGAACTTGGGAGCTGTGCGTATCGTCTACATCCATATCAAATTCCACACGCCCATCTTCAATGGATTATTAGTTATCGCTACGGAATCTGAAACTAAATACAGATTTTGCCCGCCGTCAGACCAATGAAGAGCAACATTGATGGAATTCCTTAGTATGTAATTTTATCTGTCCTCCCGATATTTCCTCTCTCATAGTTCCAGAATAAAAGCCACGGTGGTCTAGCGGTTAGAACGCTGGTCTTGTAATCCTGGGGGGTCTCGGGTTCGATTCCCGGCGGTGCCCGAATTTATAACTTGTGTTGGGCGAGGCCGTGGTCTAGGCAACACGGAGTTTTCCTCCGGGGGGCTTCCCCGGTTTCTCCGTGCCATCCCTAAAATTACTCCATTCACACACAGAAGAAGGCAATGGCAAACCACTTCTGGATCATCTGCCAAGAACGTATATGAACAGGTCCCAGTCCGAGAAAAGGATGGAAGGATCCTGTTCATATGGACCTGTCGTCAGACAGAACACTAAATAATAATAATTCCATAATATTCCTTTACATTATTTGTTAATATTAGTTAGAAATTTACTGAAGAAAGCCAGTGTTTACACTCAGCCCACGATGTAATACTGCGAGTATTCTCATAGACGCCACGAAAGAGTTTAGTATGGGAAAGGCGGATAACAGAACGCTTGTGCCAAGACTGCTCAGTGCCTGTGTTCGTAACAGTCTGCTTCGCTGGAGGTGAAGTGGAAGTGTATTATCATTGTTGAATATCAAGATGTCATAACTAGTTGTATGCTGTTATTCTGTTGAAAGCCGTTGTTTCTGTGGATACAAGAATCCCCTTTGTCTCTAAACGTTAATTATATACACCTTTATAACAAGCATTGCTAAACGCACCAAACCAACAGACACAACAAAGGTTATACCCATGAAACCCTAGGTCAAGTCGTGTACGTAAAAACAGCGTGTGAGTTGAACTTCTTATCAAAGCAGTTCTGTGCTCTAACGTTCGTTTTCTTGACTCAATGCAGTTCGAATATTTATTAAGCAGTTTTTCCTAAGCTCTGGAAAATGCAGACAAACAGAGAAAAATCCTCTGTTTACGCAGAGCTTGAGAAAGCAATAAGGATAAAAGTAGTCGGTGGGTATGCGTGCTGGATTCCATTCCAGGTAACATGCCGAAATGAGAATGTGGAACGAGCTGAAAATATTGATCGTGATTCTGGTCATCTCAAACAAAGCAAAATGTGAGCATCAAAAGTGCGTTCTTCGACTGTGTTGCATAATCTTAGTCACCAGGTTGCGACAGAGTACGTTTCACCACTTCCATTAACACTATTTATTTTCCTTTTCATGCGAATTTAACTTGCATTGTTATGAACTTACAAAATATAATAATGCAATCAATGCATGACTCCCGTTTGTTTATTAAAATGTGTATTGTTCGCAAACGGAAACGTAGACTATTAGGTGCGTGATCTTACGTGCCTTTCCCGTGTAACAGCCACAGTTGTTCGGTTCGCCGAGGCAGAACGTGTTGAACAGTTCAACAAAGAGCTAAGCAGTGTAGCAGGAAAATTTGTGTGGGATGATCAGCTGTTGCATAATATTTTCCGTTCAAATATAAGTGACAAGGATGGGTTAGCAGTTATCTGGCTATAAACAGAAAGGTCGGAAACCTGCTTTGATTTCTCTCTACGCGAGCGCAGAAGCTTGTTATGACGTCATGCAGACTCTGAAGTGATGTTTAACTTTTAACTTTTCGGCCAGAGAATGCTTTGTTGCTTTTACGAAAACAGATCTGTGGAGAATTGTAAATCGTCTTCATTCTACCTATTTAAATGTCATTTCGGTTTCTTGTCAGGTAGTCGCTGTCGGTTTTCCTTCTTCATTTCGTCATCAACATGGCGCAATAAGCTTGTGGCGTGTCAACATTTTTCCGACCAACTTTGGGATTCAGTTTTCAGGCATTCTTCACTAATCTTCTACTGATCCTGTTGTTGTTGTTATCATAATAATCATCAGCAGTCACCGTAATATAGCACTTATTATGTAGTGGGGTATAATATTTTGGTGATCAAATAAGAATACATTGAAAGTACAAGTAGTTGTCCATGTGCTTAATTGTATCGGCCATTTGCAAAACCACAAAATTCACGTTCGGGAACACAAAAAATTAATAAGCACACTTTTGTTTTACGCTTGATTTATTTTTCCCCAAGAATAATTGGCAAGTATATGAATTTTTTTGTGCTATTGTACGAGTTTGTCTGAATGTAGAGTTGATTCGATTTTTTTTACAAGTAGTATTGAAGGAATATTGCATGACTCATGTGGTTATGTGTCCATTTTCATTGCTAGGGTGACCAGTGGGTTTCAATGCTTCGTTTGTGGTCAGAACCTAAGCCAAAACCTAGTTTTGTACTTAAAGTGGACTTGTGTGGTTTTGCAAATGATCGGTTAAGTTACGCACCTGGCCAAAGCTGGGTACTGGATGTGCTAGTAGGTGTGTGATGAAATGCACGCTCCGGAAAGTTTATGAGGCCCGGTACCCGTCGGATGACAGCTAAGTGGGCTGCACAGCCATTATTATCGGTATACAAAATACATGAGTTATGGAACTTCGTTAATAAATTATCATAAGGCTATTTAACATGTAAATACTCATTTTAGTGTCTGGTGTACAGGATGTTTCATTCAAAGTGCAACCCTAACAACTACGCATTAAAATCGACAAAACCAATGGCAATGTTGAATTGCTGCAGATGATGGACTGCTTGAAATCGGTACGGCAAGAATTTCGCCTGTTTTATCACTCTATGGGCACGTGTCGCAGATAAATACTTCGCTTGCCCCGAAGTGCTGTTACTAGTCCGTCTTCTTCGGCTCTCCCTTGTCAGGATAATCATTGCCAAATGCTTCATGAACAGCAAACGTGTTCGACGCGAGGTGATTTTGACTCGATTGTCACTAGGGAGGTTCGGAGAGTCTGTTACTCGGGGGCGTTCGCATCTTCTATTCAGTCTCCCAAGTGGTGTATTCCTTCCAGGTGTTCTGACTAAAATTTTGTTTATATTTCTCATCTCCGTGCGTTCTACATGTCCTGCCTACCTAATCCTCCTTGATGTGATCATTCTAACAATTTCCGGTGAAGAGTATAAGCTATTAAGCCCCTCCACATATCTCTGTTCTTTTGTCAGAGATGCAGATGTTCTCCTCAGACTTCCTCAGTATATTTTATTCCCTTGCTTTAACATTGAGCTTATTATGATCATTTTGTTTGTTTGTTTGTTTGTCTGTCACATAGCTGCTGGAAACCAAACCGCTGACTGGACAGTTCGCTAACTGTATCTCATAGGAAGCGGACACTCATAAGAATGAGGTCATCGCATCGAAACTGTCTGGTTTTGGGTCGAGATACTGCGTTGCAATTAAAACGTTCATCATACTTGCCAGCTTTTGTATGTCTTCAGCAGGGTTTATGCCAGTGCCTACAGTGATGGAATGCGGGCACGTGTGGAACTTCGGGATTCATAAAAATGTAGAATTTCTTTAATAGCTAAGCGACTACCAGCTTCTCAGGAAGTGCTGTGCTTAATGGAGTTTGTTAGTTAATAGGGTAGTAGTTGAATTGGTCAGTAAAACGCAAATCCATTCGCTGTGTCGTTAGTATATCCGTGTTAAGACATTGTATGCCTCGATGCTATATGAAGAATAGTGATTATAAAAAAGACGTGAATTTATTATCTGCTTGTAGAATTGTCCTTTGGGTATAATACAGTTTACAGTTATCCTTCAGAAGAAAAACTTTTGTCTTATAAAGCAGCTGATTTCTGTGTGTGTGTGTATGAATGTTTATTTTGTAGCAAGTTGCCTTGTGCCGAGACGCTGACGTCAATAAAAATTAGAGGAGAAGAAATACGAGTCTAGACTGTATTATTCGGCATCATAGCACGTCTGAAATCTAATACTTGCACGTAGGTCATAATAGGCCAAAACATATTGAAATGTACCATGTAGCCTTTCGAAAAGAAAAAAAACGAACAGGTTATGCTATACACACATGAAAGTTAAAACTGGGACAAAAAACTGAACTAAATTCAGTTCTCTAGCCAGCATAGAATAACAGTAATTGCTTCGACAGTGCTTTAACATAGATCTGTCAGTTAAGTGACAAGCCATGGTTCCGACTACCGGAGTTCGATTCTTGTCAGGATAGGGATTTTATCTTCGCCGTACCGTACCATAGCAATAACACATCTTGAAAGTAATTTATTTTACTTGTTTTTTTCTAAAATAACCTAAGTGAATTCAGGAGGTGTGAAATATGAGAATCTTACAACGATGAAAGTATTGATGTTAGTAATGTGTGATATCTGTTGTGGTACAAACACGAAACATTGTCCTCGTCTGGTTCAACCTTACGATGGAAACGATACGTTCCTCAGAACTGTTGGTAATCACTTGTAAAATCACTCGGCATTACAACCAATTAAGACCATACTGATTAAATTACAAAATCCGATATTATTTGTACGTAAGGGATTCTTGAAATTCCCAGCTGTAATTTACATCGGTAATGTCGTATTATGAGGCTAAAGGAGGCTGCAACTTCTACAGGATCACACAGTAGAAAGGGGAAGCTAATAAAAAATAAGTTTTGTAATATAATTCCGTACAAGAACTTTGCGAATGGAAACCAGATGTTTCGCACTACAGAACTAAATCCACTGGGGGCCGCGTATAAATACAAACTTCAGTAACAAGCAGTTATTTTGCTAACATCATGCGAGAGTGTACGTATGTCGTATTTCTTAGACGGAGACTCAAGAAACTTTCTATTACATGAGATTTATAGACGTAAAATTGGCCTACTTACATATTTATACTAAGGAACACTTGCTGATGCAAATATTCAACTTCCTATCAATGAAATTACCCGCCTACAAGTCACACGACCTCATGACCCAGAAGACGACCATCGACATGTTCATCGCCGTGAGAACCTTATTCCTCATGATTTGGTAAATATTAAGCTGGGAAGGAAATTTTCCACCTATACCACTGGGACCCGAATATCAGTCACTTTGATGGTTACGAACTGTCTTCTGTGCGAAGGAAAGTTACGTCACATAACCCTGACTAAGGACAAAGAGACATCGAACCCAGGGAACTGAAGGCTTGGAAAGACCTTGATGCTAGACGCCTTTTTATTCACCACAAATCTATTTTGGGTCACTAGAAAATGTACCTTTTGAACGACCTTGAAAACCAGGTCATGGTAATTGATTCATTTTATACTATAATAAAAGAAATGCGGAGTAATATCAAATCTTGATTCCACACTAGTGAAGCGATTATGACACTGCAGCTGGCTTCTCAGCACAGATGTCCGGATGAAAATTGATAAAACCATCCACACATATTTAGCTATGGCGAATTTTTCTAAAGAGATGAATCAAGTTTTTGTCCATGCTTATTCATATGTCTATTCCGATTAGATAATACTTGTTCAATTTAATTCCAGAGAAGTCATTCCTTATTTTAAAATATAAATGCAATATAGAAGTATTTATTTGAGAGATTAGCGTTTAGAAGTTTGTAAATTGTATACTACAGTTTTGCTCGTAATGAAAACAATATTACATTTTTTGAATATTTTTGCTAAATCATGTCACAGCTGTGGAATAACCTTCTGGGGAAATTGAGAAGGTTATTGATTGTCTTCTGAGTTGTAGCACCTCAAGAATCTCAAATCCTTCCTCTGGGGAATTCATTTAATAGTACTAAAGTATTTCTTTTGCACAAGAATATATCGAAAGCATGGCAGGTGTTCAGATGTGGATGGGAGGAGAGTATTACAATGGATCTTAAAGAAATATAAGTGAGGTTTTGGTCTGGATTAATCTGACTCTGGATATGGATCCATGGCGGGAACTTGTGAGCACAGTAATAAACTTTCGCGTTCCTTCACTAGTTTAGTGATTATTATTTGTTCAAGAAGGACTTTGCTCTAGGAAGCTACATTAAACTTGTATTATTAGATAACAGTTGTATATTTAAGATATATTTTTACAGAGCTTGAAAGAGGTACTGTGAAATGAAGGGAAAATTATAGTGGCGTTACTTTTAAAGTTCAGTTACGTCATTAGCAATACGGGAACAATTTTAAAGATAAACTACACTGTTCATTGAAACAAACTAATTTTATATATGATTCTGTTGGCACAAACACCGTTTAGCCGTACGCGAAATTAGGCATTTTTTACTGTGGCCCTAGACAATTATATATTATTCATTCACGTACATAGAAGCTTGTAACGTCAAGTTTCTCGTGCAAGAATCCTTCATGTTGCCATCTTTCTGGGTACAGAAGAAACTTTCAAGGCTGCAAGAGTTATAACCAAAAGGCAACGTAAATAATCACACATCGTGATGGTGACATTGTTTTATATCCACTTTCTGATACGATTCCATTGAAACTGATTTTATTATCCGATAAAAAGATGAAATCACGGTTCACTAGTTCAGACTAAAACTCCATGGAAAATTACTTTTGCCTTTTAATTTTTAAAGTTGTGTTTGAGGTAGAATCGATCGAGAGTCGCCAACAGAAACCGGTTCACAGTCACGTGGAATGTAGTTCTTGTTTGGAGTAAATACA
>NW_019059712.1:810092-826165 GCF_000696155.1 Zootermopsis nevadensis | reverse complement strand
GGGGGGGGGGGGGGGGGGGGGAGAGTGGAAATTCCTTATTAATGTTATCTTGATTGTGCTGTTTCTCGCAGTGGCGTTGTTGCCCCTCAGCGTCACGACGATCTGACAATTGCTTTGCTTATTACGAAACAAAATTTGGTAAAGACTTTTCAGCCACTTTAGCTATCTCGTTTCGTATCAATTTGCATGCACCTCTATACCAATTCATCAGTTATTATAACGAACAATTTCCATCCATAGAGAGAAGGTCATGTAACGATGCACGCTTAGGCAACTCATTTTACCTTTGCGTCAAAGCTGTACGACCTGAAGGGAAGCTTTGAGCTGAGTCCTAAAGCTTAGTTCGGAGGATATTATGATGTGTATTAAAGAACTGCATATCATTCATGTGGTTCAGTACACGGTGTTACTGGCGGGCTTATGTCTGCATGGTAATTAAACTTAAGGTTCCGTGAAGGGAGGAATTTTGAGACAAGCTGAGTGAATATCAGATTTTCAAATAGTTACCGCTGCTGCTGTACACTACATTGCCACCAATTATATATATTAGACATATTAGTGACAAAGAGTGACTATGCGTGACCTCCACTGAAAGCGTGACGAGAGGACACCTCAAGTATTAAAACATCACAAAGATATTAAAACCGTAACAAAACATTGACAAAGCGTGACTAGGCATGACGTACTATAACGGCGTGACGAAATGTGGCCATAAGTGTCAAAAGTCACAAAAATTTTCAAAATGTTACATAACCTAACAAAGTACAGAAAAGCAAACTTAACCTACCCTAACCTAACCCAACCTATCCTAACCTAACCTAACCCAACCTTTCCTGACCTAACCTAAACTGTCGTAAATTCATCTAACGTATTGCAAATTAGCAAAAATTAACCGAACCTTACGTAACATAAAGCAAGCGTGCCGAAGCGTGACATATTGACCAGGCGTGACCTTCTTTGACCTCGTTACTAAAAATCACCATATGTGTCGAAAAGTGACGAAGACTTACAAAGCGTGACCAAGCGTGACAATGCTTGACAAAGCGTGAATAGGCGTCACTTGCTATAAGGGCGTGACGAGACGACATCATTAGTGTTAAAATACGACGAAGATTTGAAAAGAGTGTCTAAGCGTGACAAAGCGTGACTAGGCGTGACGTACAGTAACGGCGTGACGAGATGTGCCCAGAAATGTTGAAACGTGACGAATATTTACAAAGCGTGACCAAGCGTGACTAGGCGTGACGTACTGTAACGGAGTAAAGTGATGTGCCCAGAAGTGTCGAAACGTTACGAATACTTACAAAGCGTGATCAAGCGTGACTACGCGTGACGTATTGTAACGGTGTGACGAAATGTGGCCATAAGTGTCAAAAGTCACAAAAAATTTCAAAACGTTACCTAACCTAACAAAATACAGTAAACAAACTTATCCTACTCCAACCCAACCAAACCTAACCCAACCAAACCTAACCCAACCTAACCCAATCTTTGCTGACCTAACTAAAGCCGTCGTAAATTCATCTAACGTATTGCAAATTAACAAAACGTAACCGAACCTTACGTAACGTAACGCAAGGATGCCAAAGCGGGACCACGCGTACCCAAGCGTGACCAGGCGTGTCATGTTCTGACCTCGTGACTAGAAATCACCATATGTTTCGAAAAGTGAGTATTTACAAAGCCTAACCAAACCTGACGAAGCGTGACTGCTTGACAAAGCGTGACTAGGCGTCACTTGCTATAAAGACGTGACAAGTGGACACCATTAGTGTTAAAATGCGACGAAGATTTAAAAAATGTGTCTACGCGTGACCAAGCGTGCTCAAGTGTGACAAGGCGTGACTAGACGTGACGTACTACAAAGGCGTGACGAGAGGTGCCCAGAAGTGTTGAAACGTGACGAATATTTACAAAGCGTGACTATGCGTGACAAACTGTAACGGCGTGACGAATTGTGACCATAGGTGTCAAAACGTCACAAAATTTCCAAAACGTTACTTAACCTAACAAAATCCACTAAACAATCAACCTAACCTAACCCAACCTAATCTAAGCTAACCTAACCTAACTTAACCTAACTTAACTCAACCTAACCTAACTCATCCTAACCTAACCTGTCGTAACTTCATCTAACTTATTGCAAGGTAGCAAAAAGTAACCTAACCGTAAGTTACATAATGTAAGCGTGGCGAAACGTGACTTAGTGACCCAGCGTGCCCAGGCGTGACATGCTTTGACCTCGTGGCAAGGGATCACCATATGTGTCGAAATGTGGCAAAGAATTACAAAGCGTGACCAAACGTGACAAAGAGTGACTAGGTGTGACCTGCTATAAAGGCGTGACGAGAGGTCACCATAAGTGTTAAAATACGATGAAGATTTGAAAAATGTGTCTAAGCATGACCAAGCGTGACAAACCGTTACTAGGCGTGACGTACTGTAACGGCGTGACGAGATGTGGCCAGAAATATCGAAACGTGATGAATATTTACAAATCGTGACCAAGCGTGACAAATCTGGACTAGGCGTGACGTACTGTAACGGCGTGACGAATTGTGACCATAAGTGTCAACACGTCACAACAATTTTCAAAACGTTACCTAACCTAACAAAATCTACTAAACAAACACCCTAACCTAACCCAACGTAACTTAACCTAACCTACTATAACCTAACCTAACCTATCCTAACCTAACCTGTCATAACTTCATCGAACGTATTTTAAATTATCAAAAATTAACAGAGCCTTACGCAACATAACGTGTGCGTGCCGAAGTTTGACTTTTACTTATTTTTTCCGTCTGAGTGTTGTGATACGAGGCGTTATCAATGACCAGAAAGGAGATTGCAACGAACATGTGGCATGTGTCTAACACAGCACAGTCACAAGACAATAATCAGATTTTTACACTGCTGCACTGACACAGACTGTACTGACCGACGGAGACTCCGTCTTTCGTTGAGTGGTCCGCATACTTGGCGCTCCCTACAAGGTCAGCGGCCATAATCGGTGGATCAAGTTGTACAACAAACTCCTGTGTTCCAAAGGTTTAGCTATCGGTGTCAGTCCTGTTTGCATTCTGGACGTATCGTATGTCACCTCGGAAGGTCAACACAATCAGCGTCTTCTTGACTTTCCATGAAATGAAGCGATGTCCCAGCAGTTGGAGAAATCTGGCGCGAGTATTTAAGAAAATACAATTAATTACGTATTAGCGACAGTCTGAGGCTACGGATAATAACTGCGCTCCTGATAATCGGTGCTCTACTACACTTATTGATTTTAAAGGCTGCAGTAATGGGATATTTGAAAATACTTTAATATTCCCCTGGAGACACGAAGACGAGGAAAACCTCAGGATTTCTGATAGCTTAGTCCATGTTTGAAACGAGTTCTGCTTGTGTGCAAGTCTGAGCGTTGCCCTCTTACGAGCATCCAGTCTTCAAGGTGGGAAACAGAAATCGTCTTTATTTAGACATGCCTTCCATTATCTGGTGCGTGCAACAGGCAATCCAACTTGCATGCAGACCTTTTGATGTTTGATGCTATTTGAACCAGCTCTCGAGTTATTTATGATGTGTAGCCCCAATTTCAAAGTGTTAAGTTTCAGATGCTTGTCAAACGGGTTCTTTGGTACCGATGTTTTATATTTTAATTAAATAAAGCGGAAGTTTGTTTAAGTTAAATACATATTTGTGTATACTTTTAGGAAAATATGGGAATGAAAAGTATATCTTAAGCTTGATTTCGGAATTAGTAAAAATAGGCTGTTATAATTTTCCCATCTATGTTCTAACCCCGGAAACAGTCACCCCTTATTTAAGTGTCCCTCAAGAGACGCTGAGTTTGACGAGCCTGCATTACTGTATCTCGTGATTGAATTTCTTTCAGTTTCCTCTTCTGAAGGAACGCAGGGCCTCACCCCTGCTCCCGCTTGTGTCCATTCTTCAGTTTCAAGAGCCCGGGACTCCACAGGTAGGCTGAAGTGCACTTGAACTGTACTAATTTATTAGCCATTTTAATTTTGAATGCTATTTATAGTACCGTTCAGTTTCTCACTCTTCGCTATTCCCAAGTTTTGTAGTATGTCACTGTAGTGCTAATGCATACAGTTATCTAATTTGTAATATATATGCACAGGTGACTCGTTATACGCGGTTTCGCTATCCGCGGTATTTCTTCATTATCATGAGGAGCATCAATATCGTATCCGTGGTCAAATTTTAAAGCCCAGTACCCGCGTCGAACCTTCTTCAGGTTTATCGGGGAATCTGTACCTGCTCATGTAGGCCTGCCCACAGTCTGCTTGCTGTTACGCCATTGAAGGGAGGCGTGGCATGTAGCTCGTTGCGGTTATTGTCTGCTGGATGCGAGTAAACTTCATCGTCTCATGGTGCATCACGGATAGTTAATAAAGAAAGAACCGGATGTTGTGGCTAAAGTGTCTTGAAATATTCACGAACTTCTTGGATGCACAATACATTTAAATGATGCCGTTTGTGGGACCTTAGAGAACGGATTTTATGAGAATAATAATTTGAGCTATTACGTAACGGGGTAATATATCAATTTTGACTGTGACGCCACGTCAACTGTTTCAAGTGATTTTCATTGCTGTGTGAATCTTGGACAATCCTTCAAAATGTCACATTAAATAGATATATTAGTTCCTGTTTCTTTAACTCCGGCGAAATGTAGGCGAGTAGGAAACATTCTTCTTGTCTCAAGTGTATATTTACATGTCAGAATTTATATTTGGGTCGATCACCTGTCCAAGGAATTCTAGTGCCAAGTGTCTAAAATACACATTCAGTATTATACTAAACGAAACAGACTGGAGGGCCAAATCCTAAACACAGAAATAAAGATAAGTTTATTGATTATTAATTAGAAGCGTGTGTGTACATATTTGATACTAGCTCAGGCTACATGGTGTCGGGTGAGAGGTCGAAGAGTCAATGATGATTTATAATCGAAGCAGAGGGTAGCGGGCTGGCATGATTTAACATATTGCTACAGAATTTGCCTGTTGGGACTGAGGAAAGTCACGAACAGTCATGACAGCTGGTATTTGAGCCTAGATTTAAACCTAGCGAACGTGAAGCAGAAATGCTAACCACTCCACCACGGGAGACAATTTTAACGAGTGTTGTACATAAGAGCAAAAAGTTATTTTTTAACTTGCATGAACTAAACATGAAAAATAAGTTGCATGAAATGATTCTGGTTAATTTTAATAAACATTTCCTACAGTGTTTCATAATAAAAAGATCGCAGATGAATTCATGCTGAATTCATTAAATTTCTGTCCTCCATTGGGCGAAACCTTAGTTTTCACACCACGATGGCTAACTGGCAGCGCATGACTAGTTTTAGAATACAGTGTAATTATTTTAACAGTAGAAAGAGCTACTGCGTAAGCTATACGTTATGTAACTTGTGGTCGCTCGTAAAGACAATCAACAGAGCATGAATGTCATCAGTGGTTTAACGGGACATTGTTTACTTGTGTATTCTGGAATCAGTATATTCATGGTTATGACAAACTTCGTGAACAGTGTCCTTTTAGAAAAGCTGACAGTTGGTCAGTTTACCAACAGATTCTTCTCTTCTTATGGAGTCTGTAGTGGCTGGAGTACAACCAGTTCGACCAGGATGCCAATCTTGTTAATGTTCGTTACCATTTTCACACTAACCCACTTTCCATCGCCACTGGGTCCTATGCTAAGCCGTTTGAATCGAGTCGACGCCTTCAAATACAATTTATTTGAAATTTATTCTAATTTTATCCTCCCTTGTACACCTAGGGGTCTGTTAAGCGGTCTCATCCCATCAAGTTTTCCAAGCATAATTTCGTATGCATTTAACGTCTTCATGCGTGTTTCATGTTTGTGGCTGTATTGGATCTTAAAAGGGAAGTGGGGATTCACCAGGCTGATGATAGGAGTTGTGAAGGGCTTTTGTGTATACGACAATCATCGTTCGATTTCCATAAATGTCCGGGTTGTTCTTGAGCGGCTAAGGAGACTGTCATTCCCTCAAGGACTATCCCATGATGTCAGTCTCTGTCTCCATGGAAATAGCGTTTGAACAAATTGGCCAAACATTTATAATTTAGCAGAGTTTTTTTTGTAAGAAATAATAAATATGTATATAATTAATTGCCTTTATGATCAAAGTCTGCAGAGTTAAAGACTTATTTTGCAACCGCATGCAAAGCGTATGTGTAAGCAGAAAAGTTAACTTTGAATCCGAAACCTCATTCTGAAAAGATAGCAGTATTGTTAACGTCTAAATGCACGAAACGAGTTACATCACTCTTAAACATGTCCTTCCAATTGACATAACTTACAAAGATTAGGTATTATAAGCTAATTTGAATTTTGTAAGTTGCTGTATACGACAAAAATAAACGAATGTCTGTTATCTGCGAATTTCAGGCTGGAAAAGATTAAGAAAGTTTTTTAAAAATTAGTTTTCTTAACAGATAACTTTTGAAAGTTTAGAATTATATTTTAGTATCCTATGTGCACAAACACATTTAAATGAAGTTTACTTTTGTAAAATTATTGTCAGAAGTGGGGTTCGAACCCACGCCCTCAGAGAGGACCAGAATTCTGCATTACCTACAGAGCAGGCAAGTAATTATGCTTAAGTCTGGCGCCTTAGACCGCTCGGCCATTCTGACATGTAGTTGGTTTTCATATCTACGAGCAGAATAATCGGTACATATCCTACATATTGTTTATGAACATTTCACGAAAGGAAATTTTTGACTGGACCTATGAGTCAACGGAACCAAGAAAATGTATTTTTTACTGTGAAGCGTCAACTTTTTATTATTATTTTGATAGAATAGAGTAGCATGAGATGGGTGGGATATGTAGCAGGCACGGGAAAGATGAGAAATATATGTAAAGTTTTGACCGGAAACTTTAAGGGAAACTCCCTTGGAAGATGCACAGGATTTATTAAAATTAATGTTAGAATGTCATATGGGAGGATGTTGAATGGATTTACTTGGTTTAAGGTAGCCTCCAGTGGCGGGTCTGTGTTTGAAACATCGGGATTCATAAAATGCAGGAAATTTTTTAAACCGTTCAAAGAGGACTTTGGTCCATTGAGTTAAATTGGTTTAATCGTTATTAAAAATGTTAAATTCAAAATTACGTTCATGGAGAATTTAAAATGAACATCTTGTTTATGCGAATATTATATAAGTCTTCATGACGTTTGATGTCCATGTTATTTTCACATACGCGACGACTGAAGTCAGAACAAGTGTAGCTCTGCATACAAAGTTCGTACGACTAACCTTTGTGTAAATAGCTTAACCTTTGTCTGTAGTTATGGACTGGACAGAATAATTCGGAAGACAAGACACTGTGGCACGTTAATGCAATGCTATTCATAAGCAGACGGTAGTCTGCATCCTATATTTACATATCGCGCAGTGGCGTGCAAATTCACGTGACTGGTCTATTTATCGTCCAGTGATGTACAGAACTGTTTGCCTGGATGAATTTCGGAAAGCCACATGATATTTCAGTTAGACTATATTTAAGCCCCGGCCCTGACGAATACGTAATAGCAGTGCAATCAGAAACACCCTAATTTTCTGTAGGATATAAATTAAAATATTTTTAAAACTCTTTCGTATAGAATATAATTGTTATAGAAGTAAATTATCAAGATTCCATGTCATTTTTACACTGTTATTACCATTTGTAATGTATATTGGTATCTTAATATTTGACCCATATTTTCTTTTGTTCAAAGAGCATGAAATATGAGCACAATATGTTTCACATCCGAAACTGCTTAACGGATTTCTATTAAATTTGGTATTATGTTTTAGACTAAAAATTTTCGGACGAATGTTGTTTTACATAGAAGCAGTAAAATAATCAATGCCTTTATGAAGCTCAAATGTCATTTTATGGAATTAAAAGAAATGGTTCAAGGAGTTAATGAAAGTTGTGACGTAAATACGGACATAATTATGGTCTCCGTTGTATTTTAAAATAAATGCAATGTTATGAATGTTTAATAAAATAAAATGTACAGTAACAGAGTCGAATAGTGTTACAACAGTGTATTTGTTTCTGCAGCAAACCAATATATAAGACAGTGAGTTAGTATGAGGTAACGCGTTTGTGGTCTGCGTTGGGGTACACCTTTCTGTCATTTTGTTGTGAGGAATACAATTTTATCATAATACGGATGTTTTTAGATACACATATTTATTATATTTTTAAAAAAGTAAAATTTCTCATTTCATACGTTCTACGTAATCCTTGATACACGGACCGCAGAATGAGTTACGTCAGATAAGCACTTTTCTTTTGTTCCGACACTTTTACAAAAACAATGGTATAAGTAATTGTGTCAGATTTGCAAATGAAAGGGCATAGAACTGCTACCCTGAAACCTGGCCATCGATCATAAATGATATCATACTCCTGAGAGGTTTGATGTAAACATCATGGCGTCATTAGGAGGCAGAATGTTTGTGCGCGTGGTCTCATTCAGTATGCCGGCAACTGCTTCGTCACTCATGTTCTGCGGGAGAGACTAATGTAGGGCGGAGATGTGTTAATAACGTGATATCGAACTGTGAGTTGTTTGACCGCCAGTTGACGACAGGTTCTGATCCAGTGAGTGGGTGGGCAGACGAATTCTGCTGTGGTGTACAAGTATTTAGTGACTGGAACAAAGAATTTTGCATTTGCAAGTGCAGAAATTGTCATTCTTAGACTACAAATCTTTTGTGTGTGTTCGTGCGTCTATTAACACATTCACTCGCGGGATTTTAAATTTCATTGCTAAAGAGACTGATATCAGAGCTTTGATGGATGAAGAAATGGTTCTATAGAATGTGTGTTGAAAACCAACACCTATTTTGATCCCTCAAAACTCATTCTATAACGTATCTATATTATATGACAATTAGATGATATCTGTTGGAGAAAACACGAAATGCGCTTGGGTTCGTTGCGACGTCATGAGTCGTCATTAACAATTTTAGAACAATTGTTTGTCTTGTGTCGTGAAGTAACTACCTGTCGCTTGTTTTTAAAAAGCGCTAAGGATAAGGCAAATACAATAATTATTTTGCTCGTTATATAGCATGGCAACGAGACATGATCTGTTACTATAAAGGAAGAAAATGAAACAGTTATCTAACAAGGAAAATATAATTTGGTCTAAGGTGTGTGAATTAAACAGGTAAAAGACGATGCAAGAAAACTTGGAAGTTAAGTCTAAAATATAACATTTTTTCAGTAGTGTATGTTAGATCGAACTGCCCCAGGACTGAGTTCAGGGACGGGCTTTTGCTTTATTGACAGTGATGTTTTTGAGTTGTGATGCATTTTCTTCTAATACAAAGGTGAAAAACAATCTTTTGTATAAAATGTAAAATGGGCCTAATTGTTAATCTGTTCATCCGATTACAGTGGCCGGATGATCTAAGGCAGAGCATTTTAAGCTGGGAATAATTACCTTTTGAGGGGTTATTTATCATATTTCAGGGTGTAAAGAGTCGGTTGGGTACACAATTCTGATAAATCATAATCTTCCTTTGTTGAGGACAAAGATTTTTGATCTTTTAGGCATATAGATTCCGTTGTTTAAAAGTGAGGAGCGGATATCTTGGTTGTTGTTTACGATTCTGGAGTAACAGGACCAAAGAGGTTAAGAACCACATACATCACGTTCTTCTTTACCAGGTCTCTAGATACGGGTAAATCTGCCAGTTATCCGAGCAACGTGCTAACCAACGCACTACGCATTTTAAATCCTAAACCTGCACTAGCTGACACAACTCACAAGCCGTTATACCCGCATGCGATGTCACGTACGCCAAAGACTCGGACTTGCTGGAGTTTCCTCGTTAGAGTTTTGAAACACGTACTTTTTAGACCATACACGAGTAGATTTACCCGTATCTGGAAACCGACTGGAAAAAGACACAGCGCACGGCTAGAAACGTGGATCGCTACAGCCGTACTCGAAGCAGGGTTCATAGTTTCAGGAGTGAATTCTGAACTGGTACAGCCCACAAGGTCTAAGCCTAATCCAAGCCTACTGTGCCATTGCCGCGAGAGACATCAGAAGTGCCGCAAACAAGCGCGGTCGGAGTTTTTATTGAGCTTCAGAGCGACCTAATTACTTTGACGTTTCTGCAGACAGATTCTTTTCTGGCGTGTCAGATGCTTCTTGCTATGATAGAAAGCCAAGTGCGCCACATTGAAACTTGTCAGAGGTCAGGGATTTCACAATGTTTTCTTCCTGTTTATATCCCGTATGAGAGGTGTATGAACACAGTAGTGAGTGTTAGAATCCTAAATTACTTAAAAGAGTTAGGCCAATATCTGTGTCCGCTCAAATACTATGAATACGCATTCCGATCCTGTTCTGGTCGTAGGCATTTTCTGTGTAATGTGTCCGAATTTATGTTAACTGGGAAGAATACTTTGATATTTGCATAATTCATTATTGTTTTTGTGGCGTAAGCTGCTTTGTTAACTGAGAAACGATGCTTTAAGAATTTTGGACATGTTTAGATTATCAGCATAATGGATTATAAGTTTGTCTTGTGTTCCAGGTAAAGGGATTAAAATTGTTCCTTCAATCTTTATGTCGGACTTACCTGGAATATTAAAAATATTTATCTGTTTAGTTATGTATGGTTTATTTAACAACACTGTCAGCAGCTCAGGCTGTACAGTATTGCCGAATGGAGGGATGAATAATGAATAACGAATAGGGAAGTGATAGTAAGCGGCATTTGCTTGGAGAGACTGAGGAAAACTCGAGAATCCTAAATCTGTACATGCGGCCTTCGGACCAATATTTGAACACCGGACCATCTTAACAGAAAGTGGGAATGGTGACCACTCGGCCATTAGGTTAGGTCCGCGAAGTCTTACATGCTTCGGAACTTCCGTGATTGGTTCTCAGACGTTCTTCACAAGGGCTCGAGTAATTTCTTTTCGTAGTTTTTATTACTGAATGTACACCTGTCAGTTGCAGTTCATGTCTAATTTCTTCGTCGTCCTTGTGATCTGTCATTTCACATCCAGCGAACGATCTGAGGGAAGAAATTCCTGCATTTCCATTCTTTCACTCAACCAACTCTAAGGAGAAGTTCGTAGTATGCTGAGCTAGTCACGAAATTCGCCGTCTTTTATGGAACAAGTTTTATTACAAGATCCTGCCATCGGCCCCATATCCTGAGCCAGATAAATATAATCAACACCCGAACATTATTTTCCTAAGCCCAGTTTTAATATTATCCTTCCATCTACGCCTGGTTCTTCCGAGTGTTCTCTTCATTTCAGGATTTCTAAGCACAGTTTTGTACCATTTTTCCACCTGCCCCGCTAAATTCCTTCCATTCATATAAATGTTTTAAGCCGCTGAGAGAAATAAAAATTCATCTGAAGAACATGTGTACATTTTGATCATGTGGATTGAAGTACGCTGTTTTAGAACTGGGCCTAGAGGGTTCCGTCTGTTGTTACAGCAGCACAACTTTGGGTTTCGTAATACCATGAAGTTATTTACGTTCGGAGTCCTTGCTCTTGCACCTGCAATGAAGCAATTTTGACTCTTTTGGCTGACAGCCACTTCTCGGGTGTGATGCAGTTCTGATAGGCTATATTAAATTCAATAACACGCTGCACTGTACATGAACCGTTGTATTAAACAAGAGTTTAAGGATGCTTTCCAGTGAATTACGCATATTTTTTGTTTTCAGCTATTTTGCGTGCTTCATTGTGTCTGATCTTCATTTATCGTAAATAATGAAATCTGTTATATGAATCTGATGGTGGATCAACGTAAGTTAATGGATATCCGAAACTGATTATCTATTGTGGCAAAATCAAATTTACGTTTTTAAATCCGGTCGCCAACAGACTATACGAAACCATAAAAATAAAAGTTTCTGACCTTCTTTAGATGCGTGAACTTTATAAATATGAATTATAATACCATTTATAGTAAATTATAGCAAAACTTCATATAATAACATAAGACACTCATGTGCAAAATATTTTGAAATAATTTCATTGTTCGCTGCGCTGCATGGGTCATTTAAGTATGTGACCTCTGCTATTCGTTTAAAATGTTTAAGGAGTTCCTGTATTGTCTTCAGAAAATTAATTAAGGAATATGTCTGCCTCTTGTCCTGTTGCTGATTCGTAATTATGTGAAGTTCATGCTAAGTGTAGGCGTTTCTCACGTCATTCATGAACGTCCTTACGGTGCGTAACATAGAATAGAACCGTGTGGCAAATTACTTTCTTGTGTCTTGCCTGGGTGTCTATTCAGTATTAGCCTATTTCAGTTTATTATGCTTGACAGTGGCGACGCTCGTTTCTTAGTAATTTCCATTTCCGAACATTTGCTTGCAATACTTCGAGCGATTTAATCAACTTCCTAGTAATTTTAACTCTGGTAATACTGAAGACTGCCATTAAACAGATTGGAGATTTGGAGATGGCCTCTTCTTATAGTCTGGTAGAAATTTACCGTCGTTTCAGAGGTCCTTGCTGCCGCCGCCATCAAGGTGATCGCCCTGATGATGGAGGCATGAAGGACCTCTAAAACGCAGGTAAACTTGTCAGACTTCACGACGTTATAACCCGGAAGACAGCCGTCTTCATGATCGCCGCCTTGAGAACATCAAATTTTACACCGCATTGTTCAGCAAGAGTTTGTATTTCAAAGCTTTTCTGCGTAGTGCGTCCTCTGGTGGGTTAATGAACATCAGAGACGTGCTTGGTGCTGTGTTGTCGTGAATTATTGAAATGAAGAAGGCCTTAGCAACCTGGGTGAATTGGCCGGGTTCCAGTGTCTACATACTGCTGTGATACACTTTGCACGTTGTTTGAAAACAAGATAAAACTAGTTCTGAAAGCAAAATATAAATAGGACAGGGTAATCGCTCAACTGGTCAAGAAATTCCACTATTTTTTGGAACCTGAAGATTAATTACCCTGTTTAGAATAAACTGCCACTTGTTCTTGGCCTGAGTCACATTAATCCGTGCCATGTTACACACATCCTGCTTACCTAAGATCCATTTTGATATTGTCATCGCATCTACACACATCTCTCTCAAATGGTTTTCCCCATTCAGGCTCTCTGCCCAAAATGTGAAAGGCGTGCATTTCTTATATGCTCCACGCGTGCTTCATGTCTCACCCATCACATGTTTCCACAGAATCTGCTGCCAAAGTTTAAAGAAATTATAATTGTGAAATTAAAGCTCTATGAGTATAATACGAAGCACATCGTACAGGAACAAACTTCAAATGTACTTTTTGAGTTAAAATGTGTTGGTTTCTTCGACTTTATTTTAATTTCTTATAATCGGCACTTAATTTATGATTATTCTTTTGTTTACTATGTGCGTTTGATGTTATCTTTTTGTGTGAACAACGCACCAAAATTCCCTGGTTTGGCATTTCGTGTTTTGAGCTCGTTGCCTGCAGGTGGTCAAACCTCAAGTCAACCGTAACCATGACATTAGAGCATTTGCGTGTTTCTCGCGGAAATACCTGACAGGTACTGAAGGACGGTCGGTAAAGACTCGATCCCAAGTAAATGTGGCCACGGCCTAGCACGTAACATGGAGTGTCACATTGGCATTATTTTGGGAAGCCCTCGATCTCATTCTACAGACTGTTATAAACAGTGTTTGGGTGGGTGCAGAATAAAAACAGACCGCGACCAGCTTTCAGACATCAGCTCAGTACATGTTTAGTGAAACGTTGTAATGCAATGTGCATGTCGCTGTGTAGAAACTCATTAGTAACCGAATTCATCGAAATTCAGTGAAGACGGATTGTAACCTAGCGTGACTATTGAACTGCCCTGACCGTAAGTCTGGAACGTAGTGGCGGGCTTGAAACAAGAAACTGTTGATGAATGGGTGCATTGAAAAGTAAGAAATGTTTTATATTAAAATGAATGAAAATGACACGTTTAGAAGTTGGCGTAAGGTTTACTATTTTGGTGTGTATATCAGTTTGACTTGGATGGTTTATTCAAATATTGTATATCCAAATCGTGAAAGATTTCTTAACAGTTCTTTTTGTCGGTGAGGGTCTTCCAAGTCGCACAAGTGGTTTAGAATAAAAATTCTATTAATCTAACACAGGGGCAGTGACCTTTCGAGAAACGAAACATCGACATTCAGTGAATTATATTTTGAGTAAATATTGAGTAACTTTTATTTTATTTTTTTGCTAAGAAGATATAAGTAGAATTTTAGGTTTTCACGGCTGTGAGTACGAAGATGGCCGTCTTCTGGGTTGTAGCGCCGTGTAGTCTGGTAGAAGTTTGCCGACGTTTCAGAGGTCCTTGTTACCCCAATTATAAGGGCGATAAAAACATTAAAACTTCAGTTGAAATAGCCGGCCTCCAAGTCGAGAATGGAACCCAAATCCTTCTGAATGCGAAGCAGGAGTGCTAACTACTCAAAGTCGATATTCGGTGTCCTGTGGTTATGGAAGTGAGAGTCTTTGACTGTGGTTACTTTCAGACAGATAGCGGTTCTCTTCGAAATCTGCTTTGACTCACAATGGAACGCACATCTGCGAAGCTACTCAGACCAAGTGTCAACATATTGCAGGACTTCATTTGATAGGATAAATAAGTACTGTAACGTAGATTGCGCGGCAAAATTATACAGCGCGGTTTTCGTGTGAGTGACTAGGACTTATGAAATATCGCATTTATGTCTCGTGTGCTTTTTGTGCAAAACCCACGAAGTCAAGACGCAGGTTGCTACTTACTCCGCTAACAATACTGAATGCATTTAGTGAAATTTCGTATTGCAAGTCGACACAAAAAATGTTCAAATTAATATGACTTTGGTTTATATAAAGATCAAATCACTCAAAGAAGATTATCGTATTATTATTGCTATTTAAAATGTATTTCGTGCGTTCAACGAATAACAAAGTTAACGGTAGCCTAATTCGTCTTTGAATCTGCGCAGTGGGACATCTGGGGCGTGACTAGCTTTGCAATAATGCATTTGGACATTCAGGCCAATAAAACTTACAGAAATCGCAAATAACACATTTGGTCAATTTATATACTCCAAGTGGAGTGCACATTTTCACTGTTTAAATTTTCAGAATTTATGAAATGTCAAATGAGGAACGAAATGTTTATTATGAATGGCCAATTGGAAAAGGAGCGGACGGAATTTAAGGTATCAATGCGGCATTATTTTCCTGTAAGGCCTGAGTAAAAGCACGAAGTATTCGGGGTATCTCTGCTTCCGCAATACTAAGTATAAACGCTATTAGTATGCAACAAACAGCGTTTGGTGTAAATGTGTGTCTTGTGACTGGTGATTTATCACGGGGTCTACCAGTTTTACTTTCACAAAAAAAGAAAGAAAGTTGTTTACAACTTTTAGATACGAAAACCTGTTTTTGTAACGTGTGATCCCACCACGCCTGCTATTCTCAGGGCATTCTTCGCGTTAAAGTGCCTCCGTCTATCATTGTTATTATACTGCTAAAGAATATTTTGGTCGGATATAGTTTAAACTGCGTCGAAACGAGAAAGAATGTACCGCAGTTAATTAAAAAAAGTTTTTAATACATTGTATCAGAATCACCACAAGTTGTTTACACAAAGTACTCCAGCTGGATTCACAAACCAGCGCGTTGTATTTTTATGGGAACAGCTGTTCTCCTCGATATATTTATATGACAAGTTACACAGCTGAAGCATTTGTACTGTCCTCAATCGCGCTGATGGCGACACATTGACTTACTCTTGGTTTCATTCTTCTTGGTTTATTCGTGGGGCATACGGGTTGCCTATTTTCTAGGAAAAAAGTGACATTGACATACACGCGTGGAGCGATTTACACTAAGGCGTGAACACCTAATGTTATATAATTGTAGTTTAATAGTGGAGTTATTATAGTAACAGCAGAAACCAGTTGTAGGTTGACGAAACCCCAAACAGCGGTTGGTAATTGCCGTCTATTGTTTCGGTCCGCACCGCACCCGATAGTACCTCATTTCACCAC
>NW_019059712.1:770498-810081 GCF_000696155.1 Zootermopsis nevadensis | reverse complement strand
GTCGTGTTTGTCAAGCTATTAATTACCCACCGCTGTTAACTGCTTTAAAACTTAGCGCTAAATCAAATTCCATTTATACATGATAAATAAACCGTGTGGTGTATATAATTTTAATGTAAGGAGTAATTATAGTCCACAAAACTACGTGATGCGAGTTGAAGATTTCGTTACGGCTTATGTTTTGTTCACAATAACACACGCCTTGACTAAGTTGTTTTTAGTAATGGGATATTTTAAGCACATTTGGTTTAAGTAATATATTACAGTGTTAGTTTTGACGATCTGTTCGTATTCATTTGCGAACATGAATGTGGACAAAATACATACGAACTAAAACATTGTGTTTAGTGATTAGCAGTTTTCTGCTTACTTCCACAACAGAAATATACATTTTAGTTTCGCATTGTTTAATCATAGCCGATCATCTGGTCTGATTTCTATCTTTTAACAATAAATGAACAACTATAGCATATCACAATTGGATTGTCATATTTTAGACTTCCGGTATCTTTAGTATACGTATTCAAGGTGTGGTGAAAATTTTATAGGACGATGAATGAGTTTTATAGTTAGTAATTTGCAGATGGCTGTCTTCTGGTAGTCTGGTAGAAGTATGTCGACGTTTAAGAGGTGCTGTCTGACTCCATCATTGCCCTTACTTCAACCAGACTACACAGCGCAACAACCCATAAGACATCCATATTCATACTCGCCACCGTGAAAAACTCAAATCTTATTTAGTAATTTGTAATTTCTGTACCTTTGGCCACGATCAGATAATTTGAGGGGAAACTGTTCTCACATGTTCTCAGATATCTTGTTTCTGGCCTGAATGCTACGCGAAACGTGTTTGACAGCAAGGCAAATAGGCAATAGCACTATCTTATTCGAAAATAAGTTCGTTGTCTCAACAGGTACCAATTATAATAATTATTTTCAAGTTGGAGAATGCCAGAACCTGTTATACGGCCCCTTAAATGACCCTCGTCCAAGATAACATCGCGCGCCTTTGGGGGAACGTTTTGGTCACGGTTTTCGATTATAACCATGGTTCTTAATTTGTGAAAGACGCACTCTAGCGAGCGCATTCGGACTCGGAGCAGAGTTTCTTTTTTTAACATTGTAAATATTTTGCATTTTTCAGAACGGAAACGACCGTTTGAGAGATTGTGTGCAAATGGGATGGTAATATTGAAGTGTATCTTAAAGAAGTATGGTATAAGGTCTGTCTCTCAAAACGGTTACAGTGTAGGCTGTTGTGAACACATTAATAAATCTTTAATTTCCATTTAAATGTGGGTAATTTCTTGGCTAGCTGGGCGACTGTTTATTTTTCATGGGCTTGTTATTTCATATTTTTAGTTTATATGTATTTTAATTAAAAATGTCCTGTGTCATCTATATTTTCTAGTTCAGAAGTAATAAATGTGTTTCTCGGGATTCCGTTATAAGCAGATAATTTTCAGTAATGTTATATCATGATAGAATCGCCTGCAGAGTTTGTTTATACTTCTCAGCTTTACAGCTGTGTTGGAGCAGTCGCTTGCTTGTCGCAATGGACTGTTCAGATTATGACAGACTTTTCAGCGGTCTCTGTCAAGCCACGTCACAGCACACTTCCAGTGGTAAGAAAAGTAGCTGACGATTATTAGTGCTATTAAGCTGGTCTATAATAATAGTCTGTAAAGTTTGCTTGTTATGGTGCCTGCGAACACCAAACGGCCTAGTAATAATTCAGTTCAATTGTTTGACATAGTGTCCTGCATACAACAGCTGAATGGTCAATTACAGATACAGCACAGAAAATTAATAAATATAACAATAAGCAAATTACAACAAAAATGTCATCATTACTTCAAACAAAATAAAACGTATAAAAGGCTACGAACACCGCAAAACAGTTCCTTTGAAATATAATTAAATGTAACCAACTGACTGCTAAATACATCAAAATCTTTGCAAAGAGTGGCTAATGCAGCAATAAACAAAGGAAAATATCTTCTGACAGTTTCAGGTAAGTAAGGAAAACATTTAAAGCCATTGTAAACATGTATAAGAAAACGCGCCTACAAGTAACGCCTCCTAGTGCGTAAAGTGTGCAGTTTTATGTGATATAAAACATTCGCATAACTGTAATTCTTCACACGGGGCTAGAAATTTTCGTTGAATGCACTGAAGCTTGCTGTGACGTCAGTAGAAGTTTTGATATGCAGCGTAACGGAAGCTTATTCAAATTTACATCTAAGTAAAGTAAAATATATCGTCAGAAGTCTGTCAACATATGAAAAAGATCTGACAGCTTTAAAGCTTGTGAAGTGTATATGTTCCACGTGTTGGTGAAAATGGAGTTTTTAATGAATAAACACTTCTAAGTCGTTGATACTATCCGTACGAATAAAATGAGATACACAAAGTTTGTACTCAAAATCAATCATATTCGTTTTCCTGGCAAAAGAAATAACTCTAGGCAGGAGTTGAGATATTTTCGACGGCGAGTCCGAAGATGGCTGTCTTCTGGGTCGTAGTGCTGTTTATTCTGGTAGAAGTTTACCACTCATTGTCCTGATGATGGAGGCAGCAAGGACCTCTGAAATACTGGTGAACTTCTACCAGACTGTACGGCGATGCTGCATCTCACAGCAATCTTCCAAACAACTCTAGTTTTACTGACGCAAGCGACAGTGTCAGCGGTAGTTATCGCTTTGAGAGGCGATGTGTTCGAACGCATCACCGAATGCCGTGGTTCGGTGATCATTAGTAGGCGCCTTCTGTTTTTAATTCCAGAGGTCCCGTGTTCGAATACTGGTCTCGAGAGCAAGCATTCCGATACGTTAAATCATATCACGACTATTTTATTCAAAATCATTTTTATGTTTAACATAACATTGGATAATGCAGGTTAAAACCCGTCGTTAAATAAATAAATATGTTTACTAATTTATTAGCAAACCGACTTTTTAAAAATATTTTGCCCGTTGCGAGAATTAAGTCATTTTTTCTGTCTAAATTATTTTTACATTTGAATGTATGTTGACTTTATTTTTAACTTGTACATATTTTAATTCCCATATTTGTGTTAATCTAAAGGTGTTTCTTGCAAATGTTACATGTTTATAAGTTCGGAATATAAGTGTTTACATACTTAATAACGTCACGACAAATGCTTGTAGCAATTTTTATAAATGAGTGGTACAGTCTAAGTAAGACTCGTGAACTCGTGAACACAGTACATGGGATCATCCAAAAGTACCTGTGCACACACACGCCCTCGATCGCGAACATTTGATATGTGTGTATCGAGTACAGGGACTGTTAAATCACTTCGAACACTTGGCGCTATCACAGGTGCACAGGGACTTCTCTATTACCCTGCAGGAACTTTTTAAGATAAGGCTGGAACACTTTTATTCTACATATCTCGAGTACTTTAAAAACAAATCAGTTGTTGCTGGGACGGAAAATATTTTTTGTTCATGCCTTGGTCAATATTTATCTTATCGACATACGTTTTATATTAACGTATTAGAGATCAGTGAGATTTTACATTCAGTTTAATATATAAATATTTTGTTTGATTAGCCGCTTCTGAAGAAGTTCGGTAGAGCTTGATTCCAATAACAAATTAGTTCCTCTCTGTAACTTTTATGTTAGATCCCAGTACCTGAGTAAAGTGCAGTCTGCTGTACTTTCTCAAAACATAAGAACAGTCGAAGGGACACAGTCTCACGTAATGTGTTCAGTCTGTCGACTTGGAAACACAAAAATGGCCCCATTATTTAAAATAAAACGGTGATCCAAGCCGGTTATGCAGGTGTTCTCTTGTTCAACAGAAGCGCTGTGTGCCTGTCTTATTAGAAATTCTGTAACGTGTTGGCCCTGAGCGAACAGGAGGAAGTGCACTGCGTAGTTATTGAAAGGCGAAGTTTGGAAACGCAGCGTCGAATTTATTCACCTGTAAGAAACAGGAACTGGATGGCCTTGTTGGATGGGAGTTGGACCAAGTTGGCTGCTGTTAGGTCACTCTTGCTGGATTAGAATCCAATAGGATCTGACGGTGATTATGAAATGTAGAAACCGATAAAACTAAACAAAGATTGAGGAAGTAGTGCCGATAAAATGATAGATTTTCACGGCAGTTATATCGTAACAGGTGATCAACTCCGTTGGAATAACATGTACGTTTCGGAGACTCTGCCTCCATCATCAGTGACTGATACGATGAGTGACTTGGGTCGATATGTATATTCAGGAAATCGAAAGTTCATTACCCTGTTCATGAATGCCTGCCGCTGTAACATATCCCGATCCTTTTGAATTCGGCCCATACCTTCACATCTGTTTCCTGTAAGATCCATTTTAATATTATGCTCTCATCTATGCCTAGATACTCGAAGCTGTCTCTTCCCCGTAGGTCTCGAGACGTAATGTATATTTCTTATGGCCTTATGCGTGCTACATATCCTGCCATCTTCGAACTCACCGCCTTGAAAACCTCCAATCCTATTTCCTCCATCTTGCCCTCTTGCGCCCAGATATTATTCTCATCACTTTGTTCTCAGACACTCCCAGTTCATGTTCTTCTCTTGTGATAAACCAAGTTTTACACTCATTCTAAGAAAAGTTAATTGTACCTTTTGTGTATTTTAATCTTCGTACGATATACTGCAGGCAGGAGAGTAAACCATTTTGAACTGAATTTAACGTGCCCTTATTTTTTCCGTGGATGTAATTTTTATTTATTGCTTCATCTTCAATTATCTGAACATCACAAACACGTTTCCGAAGTATTTTTGGCTGTGTTTGTGTAATGATTTTTCGGTTTCGGGGTGTGGATTGGACTCATCTGACTCTGGGTAGGGACCTTTGGAGAGCTCTTGTGAACACAGTTATGGACCTTCCGATTCCGTAAAATGCGGGGAATCTTACTAGCTGAATGTACTGTTAGCGTTTCAAGAATGATTCTGCTCCATGGCATTACTTTTAGTTAATTATTTTAGAGCATATATTTAGCTTCCTGTGCCTTTATTTCTAAGCCGAGATGACCATCGTGTAACACAGCTGTTTTTTTTGTGTGGGATGTATTAAAGTTTTCCCCGAATAAATTTATGCCATTAGCATAGGCAAGAAAGAATAAACATTTAGAAGTTGTAAATTTAAAATCATCACACAGTAACATTGAATTTAAATAACATTGACATTGTTTTGGACAGTATGGGATTTATTAATTTCTACACGCTAATTTTCCCTTACCTTGACGTGTTCATTATCATGCAACTAAGAAACGTACTAAGGAGGCAAACACATAATGTGATAATTAAAAGTTCTGTAGACGAAATAACCCTACTTATTATGTGTTGTTTGTGCAATAAAATTATTAATAGTGTTCGTGTAATGATGGCGTAGCAGGCTTTAATCACATCTGCAGGCTCCGACATCCTTAGCAGTAGCAATGAATAAGTCTTATCTCGAGTTCATTTGACGTCAGTCGACTTTAAACTCCATGGTAGTTGTAGTCGTCGTCATCTGATGTGACGTGTCGTTACCGCCCCTTGGTGTCTCATTCAAGATACGTTTCGCTGTCACCACATGTACAACGTGCAGATCACATCAGTGCGAAGAAGAATCATGGGTGTCGCCGAGTGATGTTAACTTTTTCATGTGTGACGAACATTCTTGTAGATGTGTGAGTAGTAGAAAATATAGTCCGTGACTGTTCGTTCGATCACTTTCGATTTGAGCGATATGGTTCCTTAAAAGGCGGGGAATTTTATAATCAGCTGAACGACCATTTTCTTCTCAAGAAGCGCTCTCCTTCATTAGTGTAAACCTCGAATACTGAAATCTATCAGGTTACATTCAGTTGTTTCTGGGCTAAAATAGGTGGATAGACATGACAGTCGACAGTCATTCGATTACATTTCACACACGCGCGTTCCTTTTGGATGCGCTTCAGCGTTATCCTACATCTACAGTACACCATGTCTCCCCAACTGTATCATCTCATTTTCTCAATTCGTCTTACATGTCCTGCCTGTCTCATTTTTTTGTGATTTAACCGCACTAATAATAATAATTTAATTCAATTCTTTATTATTAGTGTGCTGTATCAACAGCCAGAAGGCCAATTACAGATACAGCAAAAGAGATGAGCACACGAACATTGTAATAAATTTAGAAAGGTAACAAAAAACAGGATATAGGAATGCATTAGTACAGAGGACGCTAATACCCAAAGAAAATTACTACTAAATGCATTAGTATATTTGTGATAATAATTTAAATAAATGAAGGAAATAAGACTATTGTAGAATGTGTTGAAGTGTAACAATTTTCGTTTCGAATATGTCCAAGTCCCTGCAGACGACATTAGCAGCTGATGCGTATCTAGCAGAAGGACTGTTTTAATCGAAGGGCTGAAACTGAACATAGAAAAATCTCTCCGATTCCGAGCGGGGATGCGGAGACCGACAGCTTCCAGAAGGGAAGGACAGCATTTAAAACCGCGGTAAACCTGCGCAAGGAACAGTGCATCACTAGAATTATAATAATTCAATTCTGTATTATTAGTGTGCTGCGTCAACAGCCAGATGACCAATAATAATAATAAAACTATATAATACATGTAATACATATTAAAAACAAAATGTATTTCGGAAATAGCTGCTGCATTATGTACCTCAGGGGCAAGGTTTGTCTCGGGTACATAGAAGTAAATACGCTATAAAGTGGTGAATAGATGGGATAATAATAATAGGTGCAGAAAACAAATGACGAAGTTTCTCATTGTGTAATTTTCTCCATTGATCTGTTACTGTCATTATCTTAGGTCCAGATACTTTCCTCAGGACTGTTCTGAAACACCGACAATCTGTGTCCTTTTACAGTGAGAGACCGAGTTCCAAATTCATACAAAACAACGGTTAAAATCTTTTAATTTTTTAAACTAGATGCAGGAAGATGCAGGATCTTGAGCTGTTGGTATCAATCATTCATTCTCGGTGTTTAATCTCTTAATTTATTTATGAATGTAATTTTGGTTTGTTACTGTCGTTTTTGTCCTGCTTTCTCATAACGTGTTTTGAAATATATACTATCTTCTCTTTTGCTTTTACAACATCCCTTTTACTAGCTTCTGTTACAGTTTGTATTTTCTTAATGGTGTTTACGTTTTCTTATATCAAATTTATTGCTGCTATTAAAGTGTTTGCCTCTGCATTTAGTTTGTGCATGGTTTCTTTCTTTTAAAGCCATAATGAGTTTTTTTTTATTTCCAAGGCATGAACAGATGCAGACTACGTATGAAAGAGTGGATATCATTTTAATTGCTTGTTGCATCGACAGCCTCCCAAGTTACACCGAGAAATGTGTTGAAAAACCAAAAATGTGTTTATTTGGCTTTCAGCTATTCTTGCCGATGTAAATGCGTTGCGTGGGAATGAAATGTAGGGGAGCTGCATTACCGATCACAAATACAGAAAGCTGTTTACTGCTTCAACGACTCTTAGGACACATTGTTTAGTGAGGCCACGTGATTGCTAATCTGCTTGTTGTTTCTTCTCCAGTATTTACGTACATTAAGAGTCGTGATCATGCGTTAATCCATGCTTATTAGAAAATTATCAGCCACATATCATCACCATAAATATTAAATGTTATATTACGACATGTTATGTTATTTGGCGTAATGTATTTTCTCTGGAAATATGTTATTCACGATGATAATTGTTATGGTTTGCAGCTTAACACAACTGGCAGTCGTTATTTAATGGCACGAAACCATTTTTATTAATTTTCCACAAGACGGATTCTAAATTTTCCTGCCGTATATGACGTCATGCTTTACGGAGAAACCTCAGAACACACTCTTGAGATTTGAGGTTCTCACGGCAGCGAGTACGAAGATGGCTGTCTTCGGGGTTGTAGCGCCGGGTAGTCTGGTAGAAGTTTACCGACGTTACAGAGATGATTGCTGCTTCAATCATCAGGGCGATCGCTAGACCCCAGACTACTACGGCGCAAAAATCCAGAGGAAAGTCATCTTAGTGTAAATGGTGTCTATGTTTTACATGGCACTTTATGTTTCCAGCTAATGTGTAATAATTAGTATCATCAACTAAATTAAATTGTCATTTTATAAATGTAAAAAGAGTTAACCTAAATAGTTTGTTAAACATCAGAAATGTTGGCCCTGTGTAATATTTAAGTGCCCTCACATTGCTGGAGAGAATTTCGAGCACTTCCTTGTTTATTGAAAAAGCCATATCTCAAGAAGTTCTGTTCTGCCCCTCTAAGCCTTAACGTCTGTCGTGAACGATGATTTCAGCTAGTAGGGCCTATATCGCACACCCTTTCACATTAACTGCCTAAATATTTCTAATGTAAATCCTTACATTGTTTAATTTCAGGTTAAAGCTTTGCAGTTAGCTTGTGATGACTGTATTGCGCAGTACTGCAAGTGATTTAATTACGCCCAGGAAGTACATAATTAAAGAAGGCATCCGAGCAGTCGTATCATATTTATGTACAGATGCTAATCCTGTCAAACCTGAAATAATTATAATCAGTCTGACGGTGGAAATGTCGTGGCGTTTTTAAATGACTTCTTCATTACGGCAATTATAAGCAAACATTTGTTGTGTCTCGGTATATTCATGTGAATGTTCCAAATGAGGGACTTCAGTCGTTAGAAGAGTAAATGTAACTAATTAACTTCATAGAGCGGTCCTGGGTTCAATCCTGACCGTTGTAACTAATAGTAATAGTATTATTAATAATAAAAGAGTTAGTACCAGGACAACCAATCACATGAAGACTGGAGTACAGTCAACTCCAGAACAGTCTTCCTTGAGAGCCTTTTAGTCGCTCAGGTAGTCAAAAAATTCCCGGACATTTATTGAACCAGATGGTTATTACCCTGTTAACAAGAACCCGCCGTTTTATTCCGGTAGATTCGTTTAGTATAAAGAATTTCCACCTCGTCCGTCACCAGAAGAGGTTTTCAACCCCTGTTCCAGACTGTCTCATTTTTAGAATCGATATGTCTACCCTTCAGTACTTATGGACTGTAAACAAGGTTTTGCAGCAGTTGTATGAAAATTTAGTACATATTTAAACGAAGCACATTCGGTTGACAGCTTTACGATCCGATGTTCTTCTGTCTTTATGAAACAGCACGACTTCATCAACGTGATGGTTTGCCGTAATCTAAGCGAGTCCAAGTTTAGACGGCACGGCCTCTAGTTTATGCCCACAATTAGTACGCGAAAAAGCTCTTACGCGGCTCCGATACAAGTACGTCATGATGAGAGTGACGAATGAAATGGGGAGTGGAAGATGAAACTTAACGAGGAGATACGCTCGCGTATATTTAACCCTTTAAAGCCGAGTGGTAACTGTATGTGTCATCCTCTTATTCAGTCAGTAATGCTGAATTCTATATGTCTGCTTCTCAGTGTAAAAAGGGATTATTTCTTTAAACAGCTTCAAGAAATTGATTTTTGTAGTGGTGACGTGTGGTACTTTCTTTGCGGGCCGCGGGTCCATTGTACGGCCGACATCAAAGTTTCCTACGTGACTGAAAATCTGACATTTTCTTTAATTTCTTCACTCATGGAAACCTGAATAGGGTTTATATTTTTGAGAGAATTTAAGAAATTGTGAAGTCAACTCTAGTTCTCTAGTACTCTAGAACTATCTCTGTAGGATCCATCTTCCGTTCTCCTCGGTCTTCCAAGAGCCTGCTTTCTCAATATTTCCAAAAAAATTCTGAGTGAACTTATTGTCTCCTCATTCGATCGACATGCCCAATCCATTAATAACCTCTTTGATTTCACAGTTCTAATATGACCTGCAGATAAAGTCTTGTTGACGAAGTTCATCGGTATTTACGTGTGTAACTCCAATTACTTGTTTACTTTAGGCTGCGGTCACATTGGATGCACATTTGTGCGATCTGATCGAAAGAATTCGTGCGGTTGTGAACATTAAAACAAATGTACGAAACATAATGAGAATGAAGGCATTGCTTGTGGCTACTTCTGACGATCCCCTACGAATTCGTACGACCAAGTGCTCGTAGGTCTATTTTTAAGACCGATTTTTCGTCAGATTTGCTACGATCGTCTATTTGAAGTAAGGATTCCTGTCGTTTACGTAAACGTGTGTTGCAAAGATGGAGCCTTTGGGATCTAAAGGACAAATATTAACACAACCGTGATCTCAAACAAGACATTTTTTAAAAAAATATTGCTGTTTAGGCATAAATTATGAGCGGTTGCGAGCGTATAATAATTTACCCCCAGAATATAACTGAAGTCCCGTGATCATTCGGAATTATTCGAAAAATTGTGGTTATTGCAAGAGATCCGGAAGAAGTCGTTTGCATTCACTCTTCGTCGCTCTCTCCATGAATTATTCATTAGCCCAGAGGGAGGAGCGATAATTTAATAGCACTGTTTTCCAGAAGGAAGAAATACCACTCATCCATGACTGTTAGTTCACTGTTAGCGTGAAACTAATAGCATGCAGAAGTATTCAACGTGAACACCCTGGTCGTTCGGACAATTCATAGAAGCAACAACCGGATGTTTCCTGCGGCTAGTAGTGGCATGAATTCGCGTCCAATGGGATCGCAGCCTTATCCGTCTGTCTTCATCCAAATAATCGCTTCTGCATTTGGTTTTCAAATGCCATCCTTCTGTCAGTAAGTTGCCAGTTGTTTTGTACTGTTGTTAAACGTTTTCTTGTTTCGGAATAAGAAAACATTTTCACAACCGTGTAAAATAACTGGTAACTTATTTTATATTCGTTGATATTTACATTATAGCGAATAAACAAGTTGTTTACAGTTTTAGATTAGAGAAACAACAGCAGTGAGCTCGACACTTTATAAGATAAAGTGTACGGGAGAAAAGCCATTTTTATAACATTCTTAAAAAATAACTTTATGAATAAACGCGTTTTTGCTTTCTAATTGATGGCAAAGAGAGCTTTTATTATTACTGTGCTGAAATGTAAGAATACGGTGGTCTGTTTTCAATACATAATCTCTTTCCGGGTGAGACACTTCGTTTATTGAGTATGCCTAAATTTAACTGACGCCTTATGATGATACGATGTATCAATTTTATTTTAAAAAAGGAAATTATGAAACCTAATTCAAATGTAGAAATCAAGATGTAGCTATGCTAGTATTTTTTCATACTTGAAATACAACGTTTCAGCGTTTTATTTTTTTTTGCCAAAAAGTTTATAAATATTTTATCCCCCAATTTATGACCTCTTAGAACTGTCAGTGTTCTTTCTAGAAAGAACACTGCCTTTCACCAGATACTAACTTGTGTAGGACTAATCTTTATTTTAAAAACTCCGAGTCCATTACGATAACCTCGGAACAATTTATAACTTAATGTATATTAATACATGCGAACAAAAACACCGAACAGTTATCTGCTTTGCGTCGTCGGGAAATAGACATGACACGCGCTCCGGCTGTCCAGTAGTAGACAAACTAAACATATCAGATGATTCGTGTATCTTAGTGCAATGCCAACGGTAATATTTTGTTTACCTAAACTTTTTATCTCCGATTCTGCGAAATGTTTTCCATCTGGTGCGAGAAGTACTTGTTACATTTCAGCAAAAACACCACTCAGCGAGATAAACTGCTTGTACAAGTTGGTGTTAGCAGAATTACCACATGCCAGAAACGCGGAATTTGCCAGTGCCTTGAAAAGAATTAAACATATATTTCTGGAAACGCAGTGCTGACGGTTATATATCAAGTTAAATGAAACGTAAGAATTTTTAAATTTGACTGAAATGGCCTATACGCCTACATTATTCGTAATATACCAAAGACTTAATATATTACTTTAAAATAAAACATAGTTCAGATTAATTCTGGGAATGTTTCGTTCGCTCAAAAAACGTTTTTAAGTTTCAGACCAGTAAGTAACAAATTTGTTTTGTTCTGGTATAACAGTCGATACCAGGCAGTATATATTGTGCCATCTACACAATAATTTGTATAATCAATCTGATGTTATGAACACTTAAGTTTTGTTCATTGTCAGGCCATTTTTATGACTCAGCTTTAAAACTGAAGACAAGTCACGCGCATGTTTATATTAAAACTATCAATTGATCCACTGAGGTTTATGTAACAGTATTATTATAATACTTATTGTCCATGCTTTGAAATTTAAAGTTATTACTTGTACACTCATCTGATTAAAATAATTTTAAAGTAAGTATTTTATAAGCCGAAAATATTTTAAGAAAAATTATGCATGAAGTTCGTTGTAATATTATTTTTGAATAAAACAAAATTATTAAATGCTGTCGGTTATTAAGCTTCAGCGCGTGAGGTATTCATTCGATATTGTGTTTTTTCTGATGTAATATTATAACTATTATTTTGTTTCTCGAGTCTCCTGTCATCTATATTTTGTTAGGCTGCGAACAGATGATGGATTTTCTTGTGGGTGGTGTTACAGAGACTAATCTACCTGGTAGTGACTGTTTTATTATATACGTGTGTTATAATCAGACGACGGGATGCTACAATAAAAGATTATTCTCGAATATTTACAATAAATTAGCACTGCAGATATCGACACGATTGGACGCTCTAATCGAGAAAGAGATGGAATGCATTTGTTGATAAATATCCAGATGTTATATTGTCATGAAAGAGGATAATGATAAGAAGGCTTGTTGATACGTACGTACCTGTGTCATGACCATTTCGAGCTCAGTAAACGGTTGATGGAATGACCGCCATGATGTCTTCAAGATGATCATGAAGAAACAGGTATGAAGAAAGTGTCTGTGTTGAATTTTCACGCTGTGCACTGAGAATAGATTTACTAGTTAGAATTGTAGCCTAGTTACTGAAGTCAAGAGAGAACTGTGACAAGAAACTTTTCTTTTCTCTGTGGAAAAGTCGAATGATTAAATTACGAGACGGGGGTCTTGTAAGTGACTTTCCTGTGTTTGTTCACTGGGGAATACAATCGTTATTATATGTGAAGTGAAAGCAACGCATAAGTTCGCTTTCCCAACCAAATATTTGTCTTCAGTAACACATCAAATGTGATCTGACTTCCTCATTTTTCAAGAGACAGTATAAGCTGTTCAGTTGCAATGAAGGATGTATTAACATTTCTGTCCGGGATGAGCCCCAGGTGGGGTATTAAACTGTGCGTGTGTGTGTTTTTGTGGGTTATGTTAATTGTGACATGCAGTGTGGCTGAAATGACGACGGAAGGGGGCAAAGTATGTCGCAGCATGGACATACGGAACAAAGTGCAAGCTCTGCAAAAGCTCAGCGGTTGTCGCGTTGTCGAAGGCTTCGTACGCGTTGTGTTGATAGACAGGGCCAACGAGACGGACTACGACAGGTTCAGCTTCCCAGACCTTCATGAGATCACGGACTACTTGCTCGTCTACAGAGTGACCGGACTGACGAGTCTGGGGAAGCTTTTCCCCAACCTCACCGTCATCCGAGGGAACTCCTTGTTCGTGGACTATGCTCTTGTCGTGTACGAGATGTTCCAGCTGAAGGTACGCAAACAGCAACTTACAGGTGGCTTGCTTTCAGTGGGAGAGAAATTGTTTCTGTATAAGAGTTTGTGATGAGAACTTCACGTGTGCCCTTTGTAGACATACGTGTAAACTTTGCTTTTAGATAAATGTTTAAATAATAGGATGCATAAAATAGGTCCCTCAGATACATTAAAAACTACACTGTTACTATAATCAAGTAATCACTTATCTCTCGTTAGTACAAACAATGCAGAAATAAGCTTATCATTGGCTTCAGTTCTGAATTGCTGATTAACGTCTGATAAATCGCGAATATGCAAGAAAGAAAGTCGAGAAACGTGCTGCCCGACGAACCGATATCGATGCATTTTCATGAGATAGGACACTCAGAATGTTTATTCTTAACCGTTAATTTAAGTAGCTTACTATGGAAACACTGTAATGTCTTTCAGCAATTGTCTTGATAAAAACGTTTCTCCCTTTAAAAATGGCTGAGAAACAATGCAGCAGGCTTACAGAAGTGAAGCATCAGCATCAGTAAATGAGAACGGAAAATACGGAATAAACAGACTTTAAAGTCGCAGCGAAGAGAACTCCTCTGCTGGTCAGTAAATTCTCCACCTTCTGTAAACCCCGAAGTTGTCCTTACCACGTTCACAAAAACCCCGCAATAGATCCAATCCTGTGTCGAATGAAATCACTCCACATCCTCACACCCTGTTTGTTTTAAGATTAACTTTAACATTATCTTACCATCGGCACCTAGATCTGCCAAGACGTGTCTTTCATTTAGATTTACCGAGTAAAATTTTGGATCAGTTTCTTATATCTGTCATACCTGCTACATGTTTCGCTCATCCAATCCTCCTTGATTTGATCACCCTAACATTATTTTATGAAGAGAAAATCTCATGAATCTCCTCATTATGTAACTACCCCAGTTATTCCTCTCTCTTAGATCCTGATATTTTCGCCAGTAGATTTGGTTATTCAATTTCTGTTTTTAAATTTAGTGCGAGACGAATTCCTGGTTATACGGTGTGAATTTGCAGTGTGCACTTCCCTTAGTGTGAAATACAAAGTGTCATTCCCATAAAAAATAACTAGGAAATGTATTGTTATGTAAGCTGAATATAAATCTTTTATGTTTTTTTTTAAATTAGAGACGTGTAGATAAAATATTCTGGACTGGATGGCCCCATTTAATTCAGAATCAGTAAGCCAATTACGAGGCAATCAATTTACGGGAAGTATGAAAACTTTAGATCTAGACAGTAATAGTTTGTATGCACACGGCTTTAAACAAAGAATGCTTAATTAGGCTCACAGATATCGGATGCGTAAATTACAAAACCGTCAAGCATTTGGAGTGTTTGATTTTGGAATCCCTTCTTGATATGGCGCCTATCCAAGAAGAAGCTTATTAGCTAATATTAACACAAACGTGTTTGTGCTCTGAATGTAATGATGTTAAGAAATTAAATACGAATAAACAAGCATGAGAATGTTGCAGAATCCTTCCTAGCTACTATCGTTGTAAAATTCATGGAGTTCTCTATTATCTCCACCAACTTTTCAGCGAAATAGTTTCCAATTTAATTATGTAGGATGATTGAGTGATCTATGTACAGAAACTTCTTATATAACATAAAAGTTTTCTTATGTAAATTAAACCAAAATAAGACAGTTTATCTCACATTTGTATAGTGCTCGTGTTGTATGGGACTAATCAGTCCAGACATTAGTTGTTCCATTACTCACTAGACGTCGTTGCCGAATTGCTAACCACCCGTTCGAAAGATTCCGGGTTCAAATCTTGTCCCAGAGATGGGGTATACGGATTTGAGGTTTTCCTCACTGACTCCACATCTGCATCTTTCCAACTGCATTCCAATTTATTATTAATTAATCATCTCTTGAGCTGACAGTGTGTAGTCTGAGCTACTAGAAGTCCCGTTAAATAAACCACACATTAAATGTTCTAATCCTCTCGCTCCAAACAATTTAAGACTTCTTTTGTATGTTTTAGAATAGAATGCATCACTGCATGTCTCTTAGTGACCACATTTATATATAGCCCATCTCCTTGTAATGCTCCATGGAATGTTTCTCAGTCACAGAAATTACTTTTACCTGCACATAGTCAATATTAAATATGTAGGAATTTGCAGTATATAACTGTAATCTTTTCAGACAGTGTTGTCAGTATCTAGTCTGGCTACTAGGAGACTATAACCAGTTTGTGGTATAAAAGCGTTTCCTGTTCCATTTCGTTGCTTGGCAACAGTTTATTTCGTAAGACCACCATTGTGTGGCGCTACGACAGTAAATAACAAGAAGACGGAGGCCTATATTTGTGAGACTGTCATAATAAAAAAGCAGTTACATTATTTCGGGTACTGTTTATTTTGAAAGAAACTTGTACTTTTGATAGAATAAGGAAATATATTTATTTTGTGATATACACACCACTCTCTGTTTTATACATCTTATACGATATTGGCCAACAAAGCAATTTATTTTACAGCTAGTAGCCCATAGACCCTACTTCGGAACGTTTAGTAACGAACAGTCTTTGTTGTGTTGCTTTTGTTTGAGCTGTACTTTAAACTTTACGAGTGTTATTATTTTTATATCCTTTAACCCATATTGTAAACCTAATCTCAGTGAACCCTGATGCCCAGTTATTGCTTTTAATCTTGTCTTCCTAAAGGTCGAGTTTAACTTCCAAAGAGCAGTACAGTTTTGTAAACTAAGTTACATAGGTGTGATTACTCCATATAATATGCTGTAATGTTCTTTTATTCGTAAAGTAAAGGCAAAGTCCGTTTCTTATTTACCACTCCATAATTACGTATGGAGAAGTGGCTATAAATCTGTATCCTTTCTTAAACTGAGCTCTGGGTGGGGGTGAGAGATCAGTTTTACGTTCGGCGATCGAGGTTCCAGGGAACCTACCCCAGGTGCTGTATCTGACTGCAGTGACGAAGAGACGTTTCTTGTTATTTTCCCTTGAAATCGTAATTAATGGCAGATGGAGTCAGTTTCAACTTCGATCCCCAAAGTTTCTCTCGGCGATCCGTCTTAATGGCATCCTCCAATTATCTTTCCGGTCTTTATAATGTCCCTTTACAAGAGGTTTTCTCACCAAAATTCTGTATGCATTCCTTGTCTCTCTTTTCGTAGTCGTAGTGATTTTACTAGATGACAAGTATGTGCACATCACAAACTTACACGTTATGTAATATCGTAAATTGTTCACTTATTTACCTGATACGTTGTGGGTCCAGTGTATTTTCCAGACCGCTGTGTTTTATGTCCTTCCTTCAAAGTAAGAAAAAACGTTACACACTTTTACGTAAGGAACGATAACCTTATTTTGTGTTTCCTTGTTTTTATCATTATGGAAAGTAGACGAGATGTAACAATTTTTAACTGAACTGTACATAACTAATATTTTTTTCACTTCGATTTTCTTCAAGTGTTTTACCCCAAAGTAACTATCGGCTGTTAGGAATTTCCTAATAACTGTGCTGTGCCTTGTTCCAGGAACTTGGTCTGAGGAGCCTAACTACGATCCTTCGTGGATCTGTCCGTGTCGAGAAGAACCGGGACCTCTGTTACGTTAATACTGTGGACTGGTTATCGATTCTTCGCAAAGGAGAACTCTTCTCAGCCAACAACAAGGAGAGGTCGTTATGCCCCTCCTGCCCAGGTAGTTGCGAGAACTCCGGCTGCTGGAGTGTAGGTGTTTGCCAGAACTTGAGGAACAACTACAGCAGTTGCCATGAGCTTTGTCTTGGGGGCTGTACGGGGCCGGGGGCAGATCAGTGCTCTGCTTGCATTGGGGTTATCGATGACCACGCAGTCTGCGTTGACAGTTGTCCGCCTGACAGGTAAGCGTCGGGGCTTAGACTCGCCACTCCATTGATTTGAAGTATATTGCCTAAACTACTTCCAGAACTCCTTATTTATATTCTAAATGTTATTCGGAATCATAATGCACGTCACGCAAACACGTGTCTGTGGAAACAAAAACTGATTGTCCGATTCCTTGTACCCTAATCTGGAGTCATATCCTTCTTCATTAATGCTGGTTATACGTAGACCCTGCATTGAATATTAATGATACTGGTAATAATAGAGTGTAGATCCATTCATTATCTGCTATCTCAGTAACAAATCTCCTCGCAGTAGATGAGATTAGTTGTTTATTACAGAGCAAGTATTGCAATGATCTACGCCAAGATGGACACACCTCGGCTGCAGTATGCTTGTAATCATTTGAATAAAAGGGGAAGTATACGTAAAACCTTAAAAGATGTGTGAAAATAAAATAGTAAGAAATTGAAATTAGATTCACGAAGACATTAAGAGCAGACTTGATTAGGAGAGAGTTTGCTACGGTATAGAATATTTTATCTTCCCGTCTGCTAATCATTTAAAACGAGGAGAGTAAATAAACAGAACTATATGTTATTTTACTGGTTCTTTTGTGTAAGTCTAAAACTTGGTCTCTCACTAAAAAAAAAAACATCGATGAATGATGTTTGAGAATAGAACGCCGAAGAGAATATTTGAACCTTAAGAGAGAGGAAGAAGTGGGAATGTGGAAATTACATAATGTGGGGTTTCGTGATTTATTCTCTTCGTAAAATAATATTTTGGTTAAAAACATCAAGGAGAATGGGGTGGGCGGAGTATGTAGATCTCATGGGAGCGTTGAGAAATGCATAATTTTAGTCATGTAACCTGAAGGTTAAACCCCACTTGAGAAATCTGGGCACGTATATTAAGACTTACCTTAAATCCGGTGTAAAGGTAGGGACTGAAATCATTTAGCTGTGCCTGAGGTTTCGTGGTGGGCTGTTGGGAAGAAAAAACACGGAAATGGATCTTCATATTGTATAAAATCCGGGGAATTTATTGACCATATGAGCAACAGTTCGCTTTCCAAGGAGTAAATTTTAGTTGTTCTGAAATACAGACGTCTGTGTCACACAGGTTCGCATTCGTGGGCAGACGCTGTGTAACTGAGGAGGAGTGTCGTAATTCCACCGTGCCGCCTCCGTATCTCCAAAAAGTTCCTCGTGATGGCCTCCCAAGCAAGGCGTGGATCCCCTTCAACGGCACTTGCAGCCTAATCTGTCCTCAGGGTTATCAGACGTACATCGACGATATTGGCAAGCAAGGCTGCGAAGCGTGCGTGGGACATTGTCGTAAAGTTTGTGGCAGTGGGGAACAGATTCATATTGTCAGCATCTACGATATTCAGAGTCTCGACGGTTGTACGTACATTAACGGTTCTTTGGAGATTCACGTAATGGGAAGCAAAGTACTTGAGGAGTTACAGAATAACTTTGATGCAATCGAGGAAATTAGCGGCTACTTGAAGATCTACCACTCATACCCACTAGTGACACTTAATTTCTTTAAAAGGCTCAGAGTTATTCATGGATTGAAACTTGAAAGTGATCAGTTTGCGCTAGTCATAGTGGGGAATGACAACCTTCAAGAGTTATGGAATTGGAATTCTCGTCCTCGAAATTTTTCTGTAGAGAAGGGCACACTCTCTTTGCACTCGAACCCTAAATTATGCATCTCAGAAATAGATAAACTCAGAGACATTGCGGGTCTTCACAACAACACCGGAGATGAAATTTCATACGTCTCCAATGGCAACAAAGTAACTTGCATCGTAATTAAAATGAACGCATCTTCGTTAGTTATCAATTCCACGTCCGTGACGATTTACTGGGATCCCTTCGACGTACCTAAAGAGCGTGGCACATTGCTGGGTTACACAATACACTACGTGGAGACGTCCGACAACAACGTCGCTCTTGAATCCGACAGTGACGCATGCGGAGTTGATAACTGGAGAGTAGCTTACGTTTTTCTTAACACCGTTCAATCAACAGCTGATGTCATAATGTCTCATAACATCACCCACCTCAAACCATTCACTCAGTATGCATACTACGTAGAAACTTACGTGACACCATCAGCTACAGAAGAAGGTAGAAGCTCTATTCAGTACTTCAGGACTGATCCTGACCGACCTTCCATTCCTAGATATATAAGAGCCTACTCTAATTCAAGTTCAGAAATAATTCTACGTTGGCAGCCTCCTCTATTTCCGAACGGAGAAATATCACATTATATTATTGTGTGCTGGCGTCATCTTGATGATGCACAATTGTTAGATCAAAGAGATTATTGCCAGGTACCTCTAGAATATCACAAAGAAGTTGAAGAAGATCGGTCATTTCTCGAAGAATTTGAACGAAAGGAGCATTGCTGCAAGCCATTATCTCGTGAAACTTGTGTATCCAACAACGACTCGAAGTTTAATTTCATCTACACTCAGGAATCGGTCAATGAAGAACAAGATTCCTGTGACGAACAGACTTCGATGTATGGTATTTTATACAGTCCTCGACTGTATGGAAATGGGGGAGGGATTTATGATTCTGTTGACCTTGCGGATGGTCATTTCATACAAAGATCAGAAGGGAGCGCCACGACAACAATCCTGAAAGGTCTTCATCATTTCTCCAAATATACTGTAAAAGTTGTAGCATGTAGGAAGGACCGTTATGGAGGTACTGATCTTTTGTGGAATGATGGACACTGTAGTCCAGCCAGCCTGATTACAACTCGAACCCGTAAGTTGGAAACTGCAGATAACATAGATTCGAGTTTCGTCAAAGTCGCCGTTGAATCAGGGACTGTGAGAGTGTTTTGGTTGGAGCCATCTGATCCGAATGGGGTCGTGGTAACTTATCACGTAGAGTACAGAAGGACAGACATTGTAAATATCAAACCAGTTGTCGTGTGTGTGACGAAGCAGCAGTTTGAGAAAGCAAAAAACTGGTTTGTTTTGAGCAACATGGCTCCGGGAAAATATGCTCTGCGTATTAAAGCCACATCTCTAGCAGGTGAAAGTAAATACACCAATTTTGCGAAGTTTGTAGTGAAACGAGAGATTGTGGTCCCGTCCCGCCGTTCCGAAATGTTTGTTCTGATGTCAATTATTATCACTTCATTGATTCTCCTCTTCTGCCTTTCCTATCTCCTGTGGAAAAGATTGAAGGCAAATAATTTTACAATTGTTACGTCCGCAAATCCGGAATACGTGAGTCTCGCAAGGTACGAGCCGGATGAATGGGAAATTGTAAGAGATAAAGTTGAGTTGGTGCGGGAACTTAATAAGGGTTCCTTCGGTATTGTTTATGAGGGAATTCTTTGGCCAGCAAACATTCGTTGTGCTGTTAAAACCGTGGATGAGAAAGCTACCGTTCGGGAGCGAATTGAATTCCTCACCGAGGCATCAGCGATGAAATCTTTCGCTGGTGGGCACCACGTAGTACGGCTGCTAGGAGTTGTTTCTAGAGGTCAACCTCCTCTTGTCGTAATGGAACTGATGGCTCTTGGAGATCTGAAGACATTTCTAAGAGAAGTCAGGAACATGACGCCTTCTCCAATTAATCTTTCTCATGTATTGTTAATGGCCGCACAAATTGCCGACGGAATGGCATACCTGGAAGCTAGCAAATTTGTACACAGAGATTTAGCAGCAAGGAACTGTATGTTGACAGAGAATGGTACAGTCAAAATCGGGGATTTTGGAATGGCACGAGATATTTATGAGACAGATTATTATCGAAAAGGAAACAAGGGTTTATTACCAGTCAGATGGATGGCCCCAGAAAGTCTAGCAGATGGAATATTTACAAATCAGTCTGATGTATGGAGTTATGGAGTTGTATTATGGGAAATATCAACTTTAGCCGAACAGCCATACCAAGGGCTTGCCAACGAACAAGTTCTGCAATTTGTCTTAAGAGGCGAGCTGTTGGATAAACCTGACTGTTGTCCAGATATTTTGTACAGTCTTATGCTAGCATGTTGGCAGAAGCGACCTGTAAATAGACCCAGTTTCTTGAGGCTTGTTAGTATAATAGATGCTGTCACTGAGGTGGGAGATGAGTTCAGACAAACATCATTTTACCACAGCCAAACAGGTCAGGAGCTGAGAGAAGCTCATGGTGAAACAAGAGCAAGGTCCTCTTCGTCTGAGGAAGATTCATTCGAAGATATGATTTGTTTGCAGTCATGTGGAGCATGTGAAAGACTAGACTTTCCTTTATTAAACAGTGAATTTAATTCTGATGTTCCTGAAGGAAGTACATCTTCAGGTCTGAATTTTAACATGGAAATATTATCTCATAATAGTCATTCCAGTACTGATGAACCTCATTATTTAAATATGTCCACACAAAGTACGCGGCCTGCTGCAGATGATTACGTTGTAGGGTAAGGAATTTATTCTGTATGACTTTAACATTTGTCACATACCAACGACATAAAATAATTGTATTACTATTTCCGGTGTGGAGCAGTTCATTCTTATTTCTTTCCAGTGATTTTGGCAGCTAATATATTGTGATTATTCCTGGGTGCCTCTTGACAATCAACAGTTCTGGATTTTCCATAAAAGGTAAACAATATGAAATATTTAAGAATGCAGCATTCAGAATTACTTAAAACAATGGCAAGTAGAAGGTATTGCACGACAGCCAGTTCAGAATGCTGGAAACCCTTTCTTTGGTAAGGAGACAAGTGCCATAAATAACACCAATAGTTCATTTCAGAATTGTATAATATTAATTCAGATTAATATTTACCAATAAACTTTTATTGCCATTATTTTTAGTATTGTATGTGTTAGAAAATCAATAAAAACTTGGTACTGCCTCCTTGCCATCAACTAAATATCTATGCTCATCTGAAGAATAGCAGTTCTGAGGTAGCTTGATGAACCCACAGAAATTATAATTTATAAAATAAAATAGTTTCCATTGTAATCTTTTGTGCATTCTTATTTTTCTAATTGGTAAAATTATATCGGGAGCCACATGTTCCGCCCACACTTAGTTTATAATTTGTTTAAACAATACTGAGAACGAGTTGGATATTCTGAACAGAAATAAGACACTTTTAAACCAGTTGACCCTAAAAGGCCTCATAACTTGAACTACTGACAGTGACGTTAAATAAGCTATAAATACATAAACAAACAAGTAACTTTTCAACTCATTCCTTATAGAAACATTCTACAGTCCTTTCCACTTGCGACAAAAGACGTTAGGCCTACTTCAGCAAAACATATCAATGTTAAAACAGCTTAAGCTTAATGGTGTAAAGAACTATCGTCCATTTTATTATATCGACTAACCAAACAGTTAAGTAAATGGTTCCTCCGTGTCATTGTATTGTAATTGGTTGTTATGTAAACTGGTTATAAATATATAACTGTTTTTGTTGTAAACAGAAAGACAAAAAGCTTCTGTACGGTCAGCCGGCATCAGCATATATTTTGGAAACAGCATGTTTCTTCAGGACTCGGAAGATTCGTATATCCTTATTTAAACTGTATCATCTCCTTTCAGTTTTGATTACTTCCATTCCGAAATAAGAGCTTTTTTGTCAGCTTGGTGTCTTAATTCTGTTTTTTTCTGGGCAAAATAGAATTGTGATAATTTGTAAATATACTACGAAAATGTTTATACGCTTATTTTCCTTTCTGGTTGCTTAGTCATTTTGTTTACTGTCATCTAAAATATACTCCTGTGTCGAACAAGTTTTTTATGCCTGTTTCTGTTCTTATCCAGATGTTTCTAGAACGAGTAGTAGATATGGAACTTGAAACTTGCATTATGGCGGCGCTGGGTATATTATTATGTTTGTGAGTAGCTTTTTATCAGCTTTCACGACGTACAGAAGCTGTAGACGTTTACTTAACGCTAACATTAGCAAGAGGCGAAAGTGTTCTTATTGTAAGAGATATTCCACCATCCTGAGAAGATGACATCAAACGAAAGCACCAAAATCACGTTCGGAATATTAACAGGTGAGATGACCAAAAGTTGTCTTTATAGACATAATCAGCAACCAGCCACTGATTTCTATTGGCGTATGTATTACTGCATGGATGGCAGCATATAGGCTCTTTGGACACTTAAAATCTCAGTATACTTACACAAAATTGGTAATTGTCAATTATGTTCCCAATTTTGCAGTTAGTGACAGTTGCTCCCAAGGAAAAGCAGAAGATAAGAGTGGTCCAAATCTTGCAGCTCTAATTACAAAAGGAATAATTCACAATGGAGAAGTTGTTCTCCAGGAATGTGTACCAGATGAAAAGGATCACATTAAGGTGATTAACAATTAAGTTTAATTTAATTTAATGCTAAGCAGGTATTCTTTCACCTGGAGTAACTGGTGTCTTCCACAATGTTTACTTTTAAGTCTGTCTTTAGAGTTTTTGAGTAGAGATGTAATCAGAAGCAAGTTAAAAGGTTATGTAATGAAAGAGGATAGTTATTGATATGTCCCATTTGACCAAGGGTTGTTGATTTCATTGGAGGGTGCTTGTGAATGTGTACATTGTAGAAAAGATCTGGGGAGAGTGTTGAAAAGGCAGGGCAGAGGTCGCAGGTACAGCGTAACCTCTGTATAGCATATGTCACCCCAGTCAAGAAGGCAGTTTCTGAAGTTTGCGAGTGGCACGCATTGGTCAGGCAGGATTCATTGACTGAATCTTCTTACTTGTAGTTCTGATGTTCAAGTGTTCAGTGCCATAAACTTAATTGGTTTTTCAATTTCAGAGGGTCCTGGAGAAATGGACTGATAATGAAAACGTTGATGTCATTCTTACCACAGGAGGAACTGGCTTCAGTTTTCGTGATGTAACTCCTGAAGCTACTAGAGAAGTCATACACAGAGAAACATCTGGAATGACAATTGCAATGTTTAAAAAGAGTCTTGACATAACGCCATTAGCAATGTTGTCAAGGTAAGAAGAGTTTGCAAGTAAGAATGTCTTAATTTGTTTAGATTTACATGCAACAGTTTTAACATTGTTTTAACTATTTGTAGGAAATATTAGCAAGTTTAAAATGGGTTTTTAGTATTTTCTTCTGTATTGCAGGCCATTATTTTATAATTAGTGTTTGTGGACATTGTCTATCTTTGATTAAGGTTAACATTTTCTAGTGAACCCAATTGTATAGGTAATCCCCATTTTTTCACCTGAGAATGGAAACAGATCCAGTTTCAGAAATGGTGGTACTGACTGTAATATATCATCATCAAAACTCTTTAAGAGTTTATAAGTTCATTACTTTTATAAACATTAAGGTAAAGTAAATCTGTTCCACTATATGCCATATATGCACTTGGGGGGGAGAGGAGGTATAGCTCCTACTCATTCTTAACCTTGGCATTAAATGGGAGTGAGTGGTCAGCATCACACACTAGCTGTGCTTTACCCCTGGGAAAGGATCCCAGTACCCACTAAATAGGAGGCTGGGTGGGCCCCAGACATGATCTAGATATAGAGGCTAGAGGAGGAATCCTCTGCCCCCATCGGGGATCAAACCCCAGTCCAGTCTGTAGTCAGTCACTTTATTTACTGAGCTACTCTGGTTCTCTTTTACAGTGTTACATTTTGAAATAAAACAAAGCAAAGAAATCTGTATTTAATGCTATTTAATCTGCCTGAAAATTACAAATCTAATTCATATTCCACTTAACATATTATCATGTGTTTTGATAGTCGTGTGTTGTATCAGTTAGTAATATGAAATGATTATTTGTAACTTAAGACAATGCAACGTCTTATCATTATTTTTCATTCTTTTTATCAGGGCAATCTCAGGTATTCGTTACAACACCTTGATTATCAATTTGCCTGGCAGCACTAAAGGCTCTCAGGAGTGTCTCGAGAGTGTGGCTGTTTCTTTACCTCACGCTGCTGCTCTTTTGAGTGACAGAATTGTTCAAGTAAAGTCTACCCACCAGTTGTTACAGTCCAATATGGGAAACTGTCCTGGTCATAAAAGACAGCATACTCATCATGATGAACATCATCATCATCATCATCATGAGAATACTAAGGTAAGATAGACTAATTATTATTAATGAGGGACTGAAATGTTAACCAGTTTTTGTTATGAAAAAACAGGCAATTGACCCAGGTATGTGGTACTCTGAGATCCACAGACTTACTTATTCTGTTTGAAATAGTGAAGAAATTAAAAAGTTGTTCTGTGCACTAATTCATGAAAACGGTGATGAAACTAACTAATGAGATATTTTACTCTTATCAACTTATACAGCATTTTATTATTCAAATTTTTCTGCTTTGAACAAAACTATGAAATTATCTTATAATTAAAGATATTTATGTTATGAAAAATTAGACTTTTGACATATTTGCTGAGTGATTATTTCTCTGGTTAAAATTATCTGAAACACAAAATCTGTTGCATGGATTTATTTTGTGTTTCTTGACTATGGCTCATACTGTACATATGGATTCAGGTCCAGGTTTCTATAATTTGCTGGTTACATTTAAACTGAAAATATATTTTTTGAACAGCTACTGTTCCAAGTCATTATACACAGTTCTTATAATGCCGTGATTTGCAGGTGGATCCAACTCGAGTAGCTCGAAGGGCAAGGGAATCTCCTTATCCTCTTATAGATGTTGCCACTGCTCAGAAGATTGTCTTGGAGCATGCCGAAATACTGGGTACAGAAATGTTGACCTACGTCGAGGCTCTGGACCGAGTACTGGCCGAAGACGTGTTTGCTAAAGATCCTCTTCCTCCATTCCCTGCATCCATTAAGGATGGATATGCTGTACTGGCAAGTGATGGAGCTGGAAAGCGACAAGTTTTGGGCACCTCTGTCGCAGGAGTGAAGGTATTAAGGTTGCCCCCATCGCAGTGAAGTGACTAGCTCTCCTGCTTTGTATTTGGGAGTTTCTGGGTTCAAATCTCATGGCACGTTTGATGTAGTTTTAATTGTAGGAGGTTGATTTAAATAAGCCTGGAAATAAAAGGTGTCTTATTGTCAGAAGTTATGCCATAATAGTGTGCCTTTATCTTTTACTTCGTTACATCGAACAGTTTTATTTTTCTCTGTTGTTATGTCAGCCTGAGGATCAAGTTGGATTGCAACCAGGAGAGTGCCTGAGGATCAACACAGGAGCACCTGTACCTGCTGGCGCGGATTGTGTCGTGCAGGTAGAGGATACGAAATTGATCCAGGAAGCAGACGATGGCAAGACTGAAGTGGAGATAGAGATTCTCCTTCCTCCAAAAGTGGGCCAAGACATTAGGTACATGTATATTGTTGAATATATGAGTGTAATTGAAGTGGAAACACTTGCTTTACGTTACCAATAACAGAATTATTTCTTAATGTAGTCGACTTCTTTGTCATTACACGTTTTGCAGCGTTATACCAGTGTCATCCTGAGTTTTTTGGTTGGTCATGCAACCATTTTTGCACCTCTTGTCAATATTAAAGTAACATCTGAGAGCATGGCACAGTAAAACAGTTGTTTTAATATGAATGTTCATGGTAACAGTCTCTGAACTCGATGTGATTGATTCAGTGTTCATCAGAGGTGCCTGGAAATGTCCCTGTTGCTCCTTCATTCAGAACCTTCTTCGATGCATACCCCACTTTTCTACTTACCATTATCAATATCGATATTTAAATTAATTTCTGTCAGTTCTTTTCTTTGATAATACTAATAATGCACCTGTAGTTATCTCTTTTGCCACTTGGTTTATTGTAATGTAATCAGTTACTCCTTTACCCTGAACTCTGAACTTCACTAGACTCACAGTATAGATTATTCTAATCTAATGGATGATGCTTGTATAAATAAAGGAACTTGCAAATCTTCAAATGAGAAAATGTAGGATGAATTATGTTAAAAATGGAATAAATGATGTTGTAATTTAGATCTTGAGAGTGATGAAGAAATTCATATAAATAGTGTATTATTGGTTAGAACTTCTTAGTTAATAGATTCATAAAGCATTACATTTATTATATTTTTATAATAAGTAATGAATACACAGTTTTCAAATCAAGTTTTTCTTCTCTCTAAATAGACCTATTGGCAGTGACATGTCCCAAGGACAGCTCGTGTTACCTCGGGGATGCGTTGTTAGTTCATCAGATTTGGGCCTGTTGGCCACGGCAGGGGTCACATCTGTTCTTGTGTACAAGTAAGAAAATTATCAACAATATACAAATATATATTAGTCTGATCAGATTATAGTTGGGATGATGAAGTGGAAGTGGAACAAAGACTGCATAATCAGTACAATTAAGTATTGGTGATGCTAGCCATAACAAGTTTGGAAATGTACGCATTGTTTAACAAATCTGTCATGTTTGCTGGAATTTGACTTTAGTAAATAGTGCCAGTGATATCAGAATTGTCTAGGGTCAGTGATCTGTGATTGGGGCAAGGTGTACAAATCCTTTCTGGCCGGACAATGGAGTCATCATGATGGATTACCCACATTGGTAGGAATTTCCTACCCAGTCACTTCCATTCATACAAATGCATGCACATCTTCATGTAAATTGCCCTTTATTGATATGTGATTTTAACCAAACTTGGACTGTTGACAAATTATAGTAAAACCTCCCCTGTATAACATTTTATGAAAATCCATTCAAGCATTCATGACTTCTTACATCCGAAGATACAGATAGCAAAATTAATAGGCTAATAGGAATTTTTCAACTTTTAGTTGTGAACTCATCTAAAAATGTCAGTAGAGAATTAGAACAATCCTTGAGTACGATGATTCACATATGAGATGCACATGATAATGTAATATAAATATATCGTAATGAAGCTAATTTACAAGGAATCCATTTTGTGTTATACTATACTAACTTCCAGTGTTTGTTTTTTAGATTCCCAGTTGTGTCCATACTTTCAACTGGAAACGAGATCCAAGAGCCTGGCAGACCATTAGAAACTGGTTGTATTCGTGACAGCAATAAAATAACTCTTCTGTCACTAGTGAAGGAACATGGTTTTTCAGCATTGGATTTAGGAATAGCTAGAGATGAGTAAGTAAGAGTTTTGGGGTTTGCTTATATTACCTCGGATAATGAGCCATCTACTGTATTTGTGCATCATTTTGTCACAGGTTGAGAAATTTTATGACAAGGTTAAAGTGAGATAAGAAGATTGCTATCTTCTGGGTTGTTGCGCCATGTAGTCTGGTGGATTTCCACCAACGTTTCAGAGGTCGCACTGCATCCGTCATCAGGGCGATGAATGTGAAATCTGCAATGTGAAATCTATCAGATTACACGGCACAACAACCCAGAAGACAGCAATCTTAAGACTCAGCGCTGCGAAAACCTCAAATCCTGTAAAGTGAGATAGTTGTCTTTTAGTTCTCTGTTTATTTTCCATATAAGGGATGAACAACTGATTTTGCTATCCAAATGCACAGGACAATCATGGTATTGTCTAAACAATTCTTGATTATGATGTTTTATTTATTAGTCCACAGTCTGTTCTAATGAAGCTGAAAGAAGCATTAGCTTGCAGCGACATGGTTGTGACTACTGGTGGTGTTTCTATGGGAGAGAAGGATTTACTGAAAGAAGTTCTTGTGGCAGATCTTGGTGCTGTTATCCACTTTGGACGTGTTAAAATGAAGCCAGGGTACGTTTCTTGCTGATCATTTCCCTCTATATTCACCAAGTCATTACAATATAATGGAGGAGATGACACTACCATACGTTAGAAGCATAGTTTTCAAAGTTTTGAATTTGGTTTGTTGTTTATGTGCTGACAGTCCCATATAACCAGTGCAGCTGGGTTGATTTTAAACCCGTTAACTATTGACCCTTATCCTGCTAATAAAATTGCATCTTTGTGCACAGCTCTGATTTTCTTTTCTAAAATGTGAGCAGTGTTTCTCTGTTTTTATTCATGAACCAATATCAATACATCACTCAACATGGCAGTTTTTCTCAAAGAATAGTTCAAAAATATTGAATTGAACTTCACTAATCTTAGACATAGATTTGTTCCCACTAATACTGTATTGTTGACCATGTCTTCTGGGTCATGGGTGGTTGGTTAACATTTCAGAGGAACTGCTGAGTGAAGATCAGGGTGATACATTTCTCCAAAATGTTGGTAACGACCCGGAAGACCATGATTGGGAACCTCAAATTTCATAATACTGTTTTGACCAATTATTCCAAAGAAATAAATTAATATCTTTAGGATCTGTTTTATTTTTGTCAAGATGTGTAACACAGTTCATCTTGTATCATTGTCCTGAGTATGTGTTATTCACATAAGAGCGTCAGCTCCTATATTATATTTCATGTGAAATCAGTCATGTAAGGTGGGTGTAGAGACTCGTTTTATAGTTGGATTAGTTCGGGGAGGACTATGCAGACCACAGAATACAATGGTTTGCGATAGAAACACTGTGCAACTTCATGCTATCATCCTGCCATCTACCTGTTGTTTGCTTGATTCTATATATGTAGACAGTACTATGTTATTTGTAAACAAAATGCACCTTTTTGGGCTACCCTGAAGTGTGCATTTGCTGATTCTTCTTCTTATTGCATTAAATCCTGACTTCAACATTGATATTTTGATTTGCTGAGAGTAAGCTGAAGAGATTTTAAATTGGTTTAGCAGTGTAATTACAATTGTCTTATATTAAGTACAGTTTCTTTTTCTAGCAAACCAACAACATTTGCAACTTGCATATTTGAAGGAAAGAAGAAGCTTGTGTTAGGTCTACCTGGAAATCCAGTATCAGCAACTGTAACTAGTCATTTATATTTGCTACCAGCAATGAGGAAAATGTCTGGTTATGCTTCACCATTTGGAACAGTGATTAAGGCAACTGTAAGTATATTTAAACGTTTCAACAAGAAACTAATGGCTTTCAGTTACAAGCAAAAATGTCAGATGGTAATTGGTGTCTAGTCTCTTGTATTCCATGAAATTATGTGTGTCTCCCATCCTTTTATTGCTGCCAGCATCACTTTTGAGGTGAACTAAAATTGCCTTTAAACTTTTTTCTTTTTCTTGCACTAAAGATTGTAAATATTAACTCTTTCTGTTCAGAGAAGTTACTGTTTTATTCTTTGTAGACTGATGAAGATATAGTCCTGGACCCAAGACCAGAATACCACAGAGCAGTGTTGACTTGGCTGCCTGACAGTCCAGTTCCCAAAGCAGTGAGCACAGGTATGTTTGTGACGGACACATATATGTCCATCTACTTGTTCTGTTGTCGTATCTGGATGATTTAGTTACGTGTAAATGTATTTTTGTTCAGTAACTTGTCTTCTGTATAATGTGTTTCGTAGTGACTTAGTGGATTGAAATATATTAGTGTTAAAATGGTCAATGATACAGAATTAAAATGCTTTTTATCTGCTTTCAGGAAATCAGATAAGTAGTCGACTGTTGAGCCTTTTATCTGCCAATTGTCTTATGATACTTCCTGGTCGAACTGAAAAGTTACAAGTATTGCCTGCAAGGACACAAGTGGATGCTTTGATTATAGCACGTTTGTGATGGACGTAAAGGAAAACAATAAAAGGCTGATGGATACATGTATAATAAAAGTACACAGAGAAAAACATTGAGTGATCTCCAGAATGTCACAAAATGAAGCATACAAAAAATGATAAGAAGGTAAGGAAAAGTAAATATAAAATTTGAGAGGTAATAGGATTAAAGGAAACAAAAGTAAAAGGCTGATAAATTCATGAAAACTGTGTAGAAGATGGAGCATTCTGTGGAATGCTAGAAAAAGTGTACTTACAAGGATGAATACTTGAGTGTTATGTAAAATTTGTAGGTTTGTGTATGGCAGTATGTTGAGAGGTCACTACATGACCATTCATCAGAAAAAGAATAATGGAATTGTATTGTACTTAATATTATAATATGTAATTATATTTGTTTAATATTTAATATATTATTTTATAGTGTACTGTATTCTGTTTAATATTTATTTGTAAATAAATTGTTGTATGTGTGTGTATCAATATACATACCTTCCTGGACAGACATCTGATAGCCATAGAGAAATGAACAGAGGATTTAAATTGGCTTGTCAACTTCCAAAGATGAAAAATTAATGTTCCAGGCACTCTACAGTTACAAAATTTGCCATGTTTGCAACAGCATTCATAGAATGAAAAACAAGATTTTAAGAGTATCCAGTGTACACTTACAGGTGCATTTGGGAGGACTTATAAATGTCACATGTAATCAAAACTAAAGTGACACGAAAGAACTTTTACATTTGAATTGTTCCGTGTAAATAAAAAAACTTGACTGAATAGTTATGTTATAGTAAATAAATACTGAAAATTCATATACAGCTCTTTTCTGTTGATAAGTAATCAGAATGGCAAGGGCTTCAGTGTTCGTTATTACATACAAAAGAGAGAAATGCATATTTTTAATATACTATTTGCAGGTAGTTGTTACCTGTCTTTTCAGGCCAAAGGGTGAAACCCTTGTGACCTGACTGCAACTGCTTATTCAGTTTATTTTGTTGGTAAGCTCCATATCTGGAGTTTGCCTTGATTCATGACAATATGTAAAGGGCCAAACTTTGTACATAAAAAAAATACGTAGATTGCCATCTCGGGCATTCCACTCACAAGCAACAAAGAAATTCTCATGTAAAATTATTTTTACCATAGACAGAATCGGTGGTTGAATGCTATATTCAATTGAAATATGATAAATGTTTTCAGTGTGGGGAGTAATGTCTGACCATGATATCCAGGTTAGCCAATACTAACATAATCTTACTTGTTAGGCGTGTGGCATTAAGAATATTTTAGACTGCATAAAATTTCGTGTACTCTGTTTAGTAAATATTTATGCTAAATCCTTAAATTATAATGTCACGTACATACGTATTTCTGATGACAAGTGGTAATATTTGGTATTATGTATTGGCTATGCTGAAATTTTTTTAAATTGCGAAATGTGAATGTGATTAGTGGCATGTGTCAGATGGTGGAAATGGTACTTTACGTAACTTAAATTGTATGTGCGTAATAAATTCAGTGTTGATATTAAGAAATAGAAGCCTTTCTTTTAAATACTTTATTTCTTTCAAGTTTGTTGGGTTAATACAATTTAATATATCACATACATTCTAACCTTGTATGGAGGTTAGGTAAATTTATTATTATTTTGAGTAACAAAAAGATAGCTTGAAGTGGGAATATTATCAGTTGTAAGAAAATTATGAACTTTGACGCCAGTGGAGGATCCAGAACACAGAACATAGGTATGTGACAAGAATTCATTATCTGGTAGATTGATCTTGCAGTAAGTTCATGTATTTAGTTCCTGCCTTTTACATGTTTTATGGTAGCTGTGAAGGTTTTATTTGTGCAATAATTCTGTTCTTCATAACTGCAATGCTATGATTCAAATAATTAAATCTGCTCTGTGGCAGAAGTTGATAGTTTTGTTTTGGTGATTTAGAGAGCAAAGCCTCTTCAAGTATTCTCAGTGCTTGTGGAGGTAAAACTGACGGATTATAGTTCAGATATTTGTTTGCTGGCTGTTGAATCTCCAAAGTAGTATGACCCTCTGGTTTTTCAGGCTCACTGAAATGAAAATTAAGCCACTATTAATTTCTATGTAGAAAAGTTCCTCTCATACAATTTTATATAATTTCACATAAAGAAATTTAATCATTATAAAACAACAAATAACATTTCTTATGAATGCCATGGCTTAAGTTTGACATGTTTTGTATTTTATTTTATCTTGAACTAGATAGTAAAATGTGGTTTCTGTAGAGCATATATTATATGCAATGTAATTTTGGTCTACAGTAATATAACTAAAGAGTAACATATTTTGCTTTCAGTTACTATTGTAGACTGAATAACGGTACACTTCTCAGTCTGGCACATGTTCGTACACATTTATTAAAATTCTAGCATACATAATGTACTTGTTTTATCAGTTTAAGTAGAGTTTATTAAAGGTATCATATCTTATACAATAAAATGTATTTTTGTTGTTTGTTTTACTGTAGTGGTAATCAAACTTGTTAAGAGTACGATTGCCACATATTGGGTGTTATGAAGTATTTGTACAAGTAAGATAGTCTTTTTCTACAGTACCAATTTTTAGCCCCAATTTATAATGTATTGTGCCATGACTCACAGCAGAGAGAGAAATTCAGTGTCCATACCAAAATGAAGGCAGTTCTAATGATCATTATGGTTAAGATATTATATCCTAAACTGCTCAATTACATCCTCCTTTGTAGGTTCAAACATGTTTAGTGTACAAACAGTACCCATCGTATTGTTATTTTGTTCATCATTTTCAGACAAAAGTCGTGGTATGAAGGAAATAAATATTCGTCAGTATCGTCTGTGGGCTTCGGTCTTGCTCGGACAGTTTTATTTTATCTTTCTCATAATATTTATGCATTGCACATGCAAAATTTTATTCATTTATTTTTTGGTCTCTCATTCTAAGCGAAATACAAACAGTACCCATCGTATTGTTATTTTGTTCATCATTTTCAGACAAAAGTCGTGGTATGAAGGAAATAAATATTCGTCAGTATCGTCTGTGGGCTTCGGTCTTGCTCGGACAGTTTTATTTGATCTTTCTCATAATATTTATGCATTGCACATACAAAATTTTATTCATTTATTTTTTGGTCTCTCATTCTAAGCGAAGGACATAGATTGAGAATGCTCCGTGGAGTTAGTTACTTATAACATGTGCATTACTTACTAAAGTCTTGGTGCTGCAAATACTTTCTCTGTTGCTACGCCATTCGGCTGTAGGGTAATAACATGAATTCCGTGTGGTGCCATCTCATGACATAAAGCCATACTTGCTCCTTCCACTGCATACCGTGCTGCTGTGTAGGCAACCAATCCACTTCCTGGACTGTTGGAGCGATTAATGTTTGCTCCCATGTTGATTAGCCGCCCTGTGAACAGACGCATTCTCAGATGTTCTGAAATGTATTCAAGTTGTGACAAAAAGTGATGGAAGGCACAGTTGCCGTCCTGTGTCAAATGGAATTCAGCGTGGTAAATCACGCTTTAGGATCACAGTGGTATATGTTGCAGTTAATCGGAGATTTTAAAATATCTCTGATATGCGTATTTGATTGCGTGTATTCGGAAGTGACATCGGAGATGAATTTATTTGTTGGTAGTCTAATGGTACCTGCACGTTGTGGTGGTGGGGCTTGAGTACCTCAGTGATCCCAAGAGCTATGCTGGCGGTAGCATAGCTACTGGTAGGGCGTCCCTAGTCCAGTGTACTTTACATGAAATTCAGTTTTAAATTTAACAGTTGCCTCAAAATATGTTCTTAATTAAAATAATTGTATAAATTATCTGTAACATAGAATGCAGATCTCTGATCCGCAAATTTTATCGTCTTACATAAACCATAGAAGTTATGACTGTGAAGAAAAGTATCTGTGTTGATGATTAGCTCTGTCAATGGTATGTTTGGCTTTAACTGCATTAATTTATTCCATGTAGCAGGGTCCTTGAGACAATGATGGTCATTCAGCTGGTCAAGAAATTATCGATTTCTAAAGAGCTCACCCCTGAACCTTATATACATATTCTTTGCCTTGGCAGTATTTAATGCTTCTGAATATTACACTTCACAATGCGGAATCTGTTTCTGTTATTTGTTTGGGAATGAACGAACCTCAGTATCGAATCAATACATGTGGCGTTTAAGTTATTCGTAGCTGGAATTTACGACTATTTAATTTGTTGTGTATGATCGCAATTGTAATTATGCAATCCACCGCGCTGTACTCAGATTGTGGCGGGGGTTTTATTTGTAATATTCTGAGACGGATAAACCATCTTTTGTTTAGATTATGATATTGTGTGCGTATGTTTATGGTATTTTTGTGTATGGTAATACTACCACTACTGACCTTGTGGTCAGAACAATTAATTAACTCGTCTAAGGTACTGATTTAATTCTTTTCACATGTGTACAGTTTAGAGTCTCAAATTAATTCATTACAAGGTAGAATACATAAATGTTACCGGTTCCAAATGCTCAATGTTCAAGTCGTCTTTCTATACTCGTCACTGTTAATTTAGGATTTCTAATTCGTTCAGGAATTTAAGTTGCTTAACTCACTTGTAATTATGTCCTGTTGGTCTTCGACTGCCGACTTAACGCGCATAGCCATAATCTTATCGTGTATCATTACTGGACGAGACTGCTATGGATGCAGCCCGTCTGCAGTTAACAGTCGATGGACCAATGAATCCTCTCTCGTTCATTCACGAAAAACGTGAAGTATGACATAATCACTAGCCAGTAGTTAACGTATATTTCAAATAATGACTGAACAGCCAATCACAATTAGGTTAAACGAATTCCTTTATAAAAACAAAGAATGCTTGAAACATCAGGGGGAAATTGTTGGGTTTTTTGGTTAATAACGGTAGAAAACGTTGGCTGTTATATCATCTTGAAATATGTAATACCGCACTATTTGTACGAGCGCTTAATTTGGAAACGAATTGAATTAAAACTATGAACTGTTCCAGCTAGTGAATATTGTAGTTGAAGACATCATCTGTTGAGTGTCAGAATTGGGGTCACGGGATCAATGACCTACTCACCACACCTTTCGAACCATGTTGAGTCACAGCAGTTGGCCCATTCTTAACTTACGTACGCAGTGCACAAATTACTTCTAGACTTACCCCTCTTGTTCTTGAGAAGAGGTATGAACGTTCGTGCAGTCCTCAGTGCCCCTATTACATTGTACTTCAGCATCGCGTCCCAGTGGCAATTTTCTTGGTTCTCGAGGCGTCCTTTGCAACATAGGCCCGCTGTGTTCAGTACGGCCCATAAACCTGATATGGTGTAAAAGTTATTTTATTACATGATATAAATAACAACAATTATAGTTTTCTTATTATTTACTAAATTTACCGGCAGTTGGAGAGTCGGAAGGGTAGAGACCACTTGGAAGAACCAGGCATTTACGTATAGGCAATCATAGTAAAAGGGATTCACTGTGATTTGAAACTAAAGCCTGTTATTTAATGGGCCTCTGAGACCAGTAAGAAGCTAACGGTATCCGTTTTTAGTTGTCTCTGTTCTGAATGTAGAGTACTGTCAAATTTTGGGTCTGTCGCTTATAGGTAACCGATTACTCCGTGGTCTAACTTCGCTGTAAAAGATTTCAGTTTCAGAATAGTGGTAAATATGACCTCTACGTTTCGTGCAGTTTACGTGTTGCACTTCTTGGTTGTAAGACTCGGTTCTTGTTGAAGGAGGGATGGATAAACATGGTTTAAATGCCATACAGTGGCGCAGACTTTGCTTCGAGGGTCTGATCACGTTCTCTGTGCAACCATAAAACCCACACTGCAAGGAAAATCGACAAAGCCATACAAGTGCTTTTATATGGATCTGAATGTGAGATGTTGGTGAAGGCAACTGTCAGTATAAGAATGAAACATTGCCTGAAAACCGAATCCGGAAGCTGCTCATTGTAAGCCGAAGATGGAAGGAGCGGTTACAATTCTTGTAACTGGAATGGGCCGAGTGAATCTGTGACGTTTATGATGATGGTAACAACGTATTAAGCGACAGATTCCGATTAAAACCTACCGGACGTGCTAACAGCGCGTATGTGTTTTATTAATCTGCTACGTCTCAAATAGTTTCATTGTCCATGTTTAAAGAAAAAAATGTGGTTATTGGAAGCGAAAAAGCTCTTAATAGTTGCTCGTGTATTGTTGATGGGTACAAGGGTGAATAGTAAGATGCTAGTTTTGTCTTTCTGTAATCACCTTGAATTTATACAGCAGGGAATGCACACAATAGCACAATATGTAATTCAGCGATTATTTCAGAGCACTGCATATCATTGTCGTGTACCTGAACTGCAGAGCAGTCTACACGCGGGAAGTGTAGAACTAAATGCATCTACTTTCTGTCTCCACAAATAATATATTACTACGAATAATTAATTATCTTGCTTGTGCTATAGTGTATCTAATTACGTAGATGCAGAACATCACTTATTTCTGAACCCAGTTTATTTATCGTATGTAACGTAATTACTTTCATAGTCTGCCGTAGCTAAAGTGACCAATAAGAAAGAAGGCGGATGGTGCAGACTGAGAGAGAGAGAGAGAGAGTCCTACAAATGGCGCCAGATACACGCTAGATGTAAATTAATACTTTATACACCAACTCTCTGAAGCTGATTGGAACACGAGGTCCTGACAGTTACGCAGAAGAGTTCAAATCTCATTCGCTGTCGTTTGTGTCAGCCACTTCAATTGTAACGGAGCAGGATAGTATTCCTGGTAACATCGTTGTGTATTTGGCTTAAGAACGGGAGATGGATGATTATTACAACTATTTTTATTTTATCCACAAAACATTTCTCCCGTGACGCATCGTCCTGATGATGGAGGCAGCAAGGACCTCTGAAACGTCGGAAAACTTCTACCAGAATACACACAACAACCCACAAGACAGCCATCTTCTTCTATTCAGATTTTTCGAACAAAATTGTGTATGCAGGCCTGTTCCCCATGTGTGTATCCATTCACACAGCATTTTCTTAAATGAAATATTTCGATATTTCGGCCAGTGTTCATATGACAGTAAAAACCAAGCCGTTGTGTTAGATGAAAGACATTATTTCTGCATGTAATAGTTCCTCCAGGATGCCGCTATAGCCATGGTGGTCTAGCGGTTAGAACGCTGGCCTTGTAATCCTGGGGTCTCGGGTTCGATTCCCGGCGGTGCCCGAATTTATAACTTGTGTTGGGCAAGGCCGTGGTCTAGGCAACACGGATTTTTCCTCCGGGGGCTTCCCCGGTTTCTCCGTGGCATCCCAACAATTACTCCATTCACACACAGAAGAAGGCAATGGCAAACCACTTCTGGATCATCTGCCAAGAACGTATATGAACAGGTCCCAGTCCGAGAAAAGGATGGAAGGATCCTGTTCATATGGACCTGTCGTCAGACAGAACACTAAATAAATAAATAGGATGCCGCTCTGTGTACAAATAATGTTTAATATTCAATATATCCACTTATATTCTTCTCGAATGGTGTCTTGTTTACATGGTACAGTACGCAGTTGGCAAATTTACAGTTGCTCAAAACTTTCTCATCCTTGATCAAGATGCCCTAGCACCTGCAGCAGGTATCACATCGAACATCTAATGTCAGAGGTCAGGGCCGTTGGCGTAATGAATTCTGTCTGTGTGGACTGACAGGACTGTTGCTGGCAGAAAGAAGATGCTTCAAGGTAGAGTGTGACGCGTTTGAAACACTCGTGTGTTTTGTGTTGGGAGATAATGTAGGGGACAGTCGAGGTCTGTCATGGATGTAAATGTGTAGGCGTGCTGTATAATGGTTGTGTTGTTCTTGTCGATCGGGAATAGCACATTAACGTTTCTAATTGATTGTAGCTTCAAATTCAGGCGTTTTTTTCTAAACTCTTAACGTGAAATGAGTAGGATAATGTTCTGTGTTAATCTAGGGGGCGAGGCAAGCGATAATCTATGACATACGGAAATCTTAGAAATTATATCCACTTTAATTCATTGTTATTATACATGGCTGGGGTACTAATTGTTATGTGACGGCGTTAACTCACGTTTAAGTAGAGTTTACGCCTTGAAATTGTTCCATCTAAGAATTAACAAGACAACGGAGAAAATTACGCATCGCGGTATACAGAACGTCCGTAAAAGATGAATGCACAACAGCAACTTTGGTGGCCTGTCGGCCAGTTGATCACCGCTGTCAACTGTGCCACGAAGCTAACGATGGCCATTTTTAACACCTACACAAAATTATCTAATTCACTAAGTGGCAGTGCTGACGTATGTAATGGTTTAGTTTATTAAAATGAATTTTTTCATTCACTGAACGTGTGTATACTTATTTTTGGGACATTCTATGTGTGAAGTTAGATCCATGGGTGCTCTGTACTCATACGTCTATAAATTACTCATTATGGCGATTTAAGAATTGATCTGTTACATGATTTTTATTAATTAAAACCACGGCGTTTCGGAAATTGGTTTTATTTCCATCTTCAGGTGGTTGATGAGGCCT
>NW_019059712.1:704624-731970 GCF_000696155.1 Zootermopsis nevadensis | reverse complement strand
AAAGTTTCTTCCCCGGCACTCGACCAATAGGAAACTGATATGATACCGTATCTCTCTGTGGGCAATGTTTGCTGATGCCTGCTCCATACACATCCTGAACAGACCATACCAACAGCAGACGCCGTTGTTTTTTCTTAGGAATGTCAACGACCTTCATGCCAAGGTCATTTAAAAGTACGTATTTGTGTTCGAATTCAGAATGGGGGATAAAATTATTGTTTTAGCTTGTGTCTTTCCACGGTGAATGATACGTATAATTTGCAGCGGCCGATTGGTTGTGTATTGGAGAGTTTCCGGGTTTAAATCTACGTCCGGAGATCGGTTATCATTTTTCGTGTTTTTTTTCCGCCCCTCCAGGAGAATTCCGGGATAGTACCTTAAATTAGACCACGACTGCCCTCCTCCCACTTGCTTTATACTTCATAAACATCTATAATTTAACGCTATATAGGCTATTTAGGAATATCGGCGCCAAGGTGACATGGTTGTAAGCAAACATCGTGACAGTGATGAAAGTGACGATGTTGGCTGTAATAATTGTGATATAATATAGTAAGTAATCACCGTGAAGGATGTAATTTTAAATGTGGCTTCGTGAAATCTTCACTTTCTTGAAGTACTACGCGCGCTGGCATAGAATTAAGCATTACATAAGACAAATCAACCCATTCGATTACGCTGAGGTAGCCCTGGACATTACAATAACACTGAAACCCAAATAATGATGTGAAGTTTTGCACGGGAAGAGTAAGTTACTTAATATGCATGGGATAAATGTGAACTGGAAACAATAAAACTGTATTCCCTGCCCACCATGGCCGAGGTCTCTGTCTGTGCGTTTCTATGCATCATTTTCTCATGCCCCCACAACTAATTTTGGAGCAATGGACCAAGGACGGCACACACACAGGCGTTTGCCATGTACAGGCAACCCGTGACCCGGGGTTGTTGACATACAAACTAAGGTCAAGCAGTGCTGACAGCCGTATGACGTTTCCAGTACCTGTTCAAGGTTTAGCGTAAATTTCAGCGCGCTTTACAGTTGACCGTGTGTGAGATATCAAGTGTTTCTTCACTTGAAACACGCCAAGATATGTAGCATTACTTAGGGTTTTTAATAATAGCAACTAATAAGATATTCAGCATCTTAAACGACGTAGGATGTCGGCGCCGAAGAAGGCTTTTTTACGTTTTCCTCCTATTGTGGAGTGTTTTCTCTTAAATTAAACTTCACGACTGTGATTCACAATGTTGGCCTAGCGTTATAGTGCGGAATAATAATCATATGTGACCGTAAAATCCCTGGGACGTTTGGGATATGCATACCAAATTTTACTCGGTTCACGTAACATAGATGGGAATATAGTTTTAAATTGAATTCTGAGGAAATGGAATGCGAAAATGTGGACTGGATTCATTTTAAGATTAGACAAGTGACGGGCTCTTAGGAACACAGTAATGAACCTTGACTACGTAAGCGACAGGTAACTTCACGAAAGGAATGTGCTTTGTGGAGTTAGTTAATATTTCAAATCGCAATGGTAACAAAATATACCACCGTGAAATTTGCATGATTTTCATAACATTCTCAGAGATGTTTCCTTTCACCTTTAAGTCGAAGCTCGCCAGAATAATGTTTAAGAATTCAGCCCGTACCGCAAAGAAAACACTGCTTCACCATTACAGAGATCAGTTTCTTAATGCTGTTTATAATCCCTGTTAGAGTGGGGCACAACCGAAACCCCTAAATACAAAATGAAGAGTAATTGATTGTTGAAGCAGGTGGGGTATATATTTACCATTGGGATTGAAAGGTTTAAACAGCATTAACCAATTGATCTTTGTAATGGAGACGCATTGTCACTCGCTCGCTCGCCATCTTGTTTGATTGCACGTTTGCAGTTTTGTTACGCCAACTCTGCTTTTCACACATGACGAAAGACGGTGTGTTTGGAACCGATATAAAATGGCTGACAGCAATAATCACAACCTGTGACAGCGAGATGTCGGTTAAAAGGACACGCATACCATCGCGTACAAACACCACACGACACCACACCGCACTGGTTTGTGAGGCCAAATGCGCGGTCGGCCGCTCACTCACGAGCTTTTAATTTACGTTCAGTAAACACAACTTTATTGCAGGACTTGGCTTGGTTGAGCCCACAGGCTCTCAAGACAGACATCAACTCGGGAGTGCACCCAGTCAAGAGCCCTAGAATGTCTCTCTCCAAATGGCAGAGATGTACATTGCAGCTTCACAGATCCACAGTTCATTCTTAATCTTACTACCTGAGCGTTAGAAAAAGACGAGTGTAATTACCAGACCTATGTTCTGACGTCGGGATTTTCTCGTATTATCAATGTACGTCAGATCACGGGAACATTTACTGCATGAATATACTCATTTGTATATATTGAAAAGTTTTTTCGTGAAAAATTAATATAATTTGCCTCTTCGTTTACCTTAGCTACTTTTATATAGCCTTGATATAAAATGACTTTGTTATAGGCCCTGCTTCAACAACCAGTGACTTCATGTGTTTCGTGTGATTCTCACTGTGAACAACAGTTATGTCCTTAAACAGTATTAACAAGTTAATAATTTAAATGGTGAAGTATTGTTTTTTTCCCCGACGGACTGAATTCTTAAATGTTATTTAGGCGAGATTCGCCTTCCAAAGTTTAATTAATGTTCTTTATGTGTTAGTTGTTGCACATATTATAATTGGCGAGGATGTGAAGTTGATACCATGAGCAGTATAGGCTGTGAAATATGGCTCCACAAATTCATAATGTCAGCAGCAGATGGAGATGGCTGTACATGACCTCCAAGATTGATTTTTTTTTTTGGAATGTCTGTGCTTAATTACCGAAAATTACACTTTAGTGACTATTAGTCTTTATTTGTATTCAGAAGGTAGTTACGATTTCGAAAGACGTTTAAACTAAAAGACAGATTCTGACTACCCTCACTATTACAGTCATGAATGAGAATTTGCGTGCGCAATTTCGATGCAGAAGTGAGTTCTAGAAGATACAGTTCTAGAATTTACAGGCAGCACACGTCCGATTATGCTCAAGTAACCCAACACGTTCCAGTTCTTTCTATCTTTCTTTCTTCCTTTATTTATTCTGCTTTCTTTTCTTTCCTTCGTATCGTTCTTTTATACATTTCTCCACGCGAATCAAACCGAATTCAACTATATTGTGCGGAAATGCTGTACCACTGAAAACTGTTGGCAGATAGGCATAGGATTTAAGTTATTTTTTGTTGAAACACCCTATTCGACGTCTATCTCAGGTTGTGTTTATTTGGTGCCTAACATAACGGTAAATGAACCTACTGTTATATCCATAAGTAACGGGATTTCTACACACATCCTCTTCATGGCGACAACCTGGCATTGAAATAACTTCAGAGATGTGTACTGTTCTTAAAAAATATGAAGATGGAAAGTTCGAATACCTATTTATGGGTAAAGGGATAATATTAGAATTAGTCTTAAAGGATCAGGATTTGAGTTTGTGGACTTGATTCAGATGGCCCAGAATAGGGTTCATTGGCTGACAGTTGTGAACACTGTAGTGACCTTTCTGGTTTCATGAATATGAGAATGTTTTTACTAGCTAAGAAATACTTTCCTTCATGCTATAAGCGAAGGGAAGTAGCTGTGACAATTTTGGTTTAATTGTTTTGAACCTACAGATAAGAAACAGGGTAACAGGCTGACGTGAAATGTAGGCTTTGTGTTGTACGGTATTGGTATGCATGATGTTTGTGTATGTCAGTAGAGAGACCGAGATTGTGTTTGACGTCCGATGACCGTAAAACGGTGGCTTATTATCGGGCCCTGATACGATCGGCATTACAGGTGTATGGAAAGCGATTGTCATTAATTAACGGGTCCTTATACAAATATACTTCAACATAACATACAAGCTTTAATTATTGAGCTCTGGGCGATCACAGGTACATTGGAAAAATCGTAAAGCAGAAGAACCTGTATCAGAGACTGCTCTTCCCTCAGGGGACCAGTTAATTGAACTAAAAGAGACATGTTTAACACTAGCTTCTTGCATAACAGCTAATGACACAGGTGATTATAGCACCATAGATAATTGTGTGTATGGGAAAGGCTCTAGGAACCCATTTGTACCTTTCGAAAATAATATAGTAGTTTCACATCGCATGTACGCCGTTGTGTCGCAACTAACAACACACAAACTCCGATTTCGTTAAGACTCGGTATAGTAGGTTTACAGTAACTGCTATAGAATTGTTATGATTTTTGTTTAATTTAAAGGCCACTTTATTTAAGAGCGTAATTAATTTTTGCGTTTACATTTTGAGTTCCTGGGCAGCGTGTGATGAAACGATATACGACACTCCAGTCGTACAAGTTTTTTTTTTATTTTGTTCAATTCATTATGAGGTTTGTATAATTTTAATTAAAATAGTAGTCATTTGCAGTTGGCGAATGCAATAATGGATTCCAGTTGAGGTCTCTGGAAACGTTTGTTTAGACGGACTTTTTAAGTTAGGAAGAGGATTAGATCTACGTAAAATTATATTGCAGACAGAACTTTGTTTAGTGTTACTGAATTGGAAATGTCTTGTCTAAACTGTTTGCTCTTGTATTGCCTTGCTTTCATTTTTCATTATTGTATTTGCATGGATGTATCGTGATGTAGTGAGCAAACAAACAGCTTATTACGAATATAGTAATAAAATTCAGGGCCACTGAGTGACGTAATAAGATCACGTGTCAGTCCAGGAAACAAAGATGTGAGTGGAATAAGGGCTCTGTGTAGCCATAATTTCATTGCGAATCAGATTTTATTAACGAGGCCGTGATGTCTTAGTTATATTGTAGTGGAAGTGGATCCAATAAATATCACACTTCGCACAAAAATGAAACATGAGCTTGGCAGTAACTGTTCGTAACCAGACGGCAGATGCAGTGATTAAGTACTTGGTTATTCCAGTTATATATTTGCTAAATTAACATCTAGAATAGTAGAAAGTACGGTAATGCTGGGTCTGATGCGCGTCTCCCCGTAACGTAGCAATTAACCACGATTACAAGAGAGAAGATTTATGAAAACGTGTCCTGTCTTTAAACTCTTAGGTCACAGTTCGTTATCGGTGTTTTTATCATTTAATTTTATCTGAGCTCTGGTCGTGGAGTTTCTTCATGCGTTCATGTGTCACCAAATTTAATTACTTTGGCCAGGCTGTGATTTCATGTAAAAAGACTCGGCTTTCAGAATGTATTTTAGGTGGTAATTGGTGCTCTAAATACGCCGCTGTACGATCTTTACGAAGCAAGGCTTGGCTTGTTTCTTCAGGCTTTATTATGGTACATTATTTGTGTTATAAGGTACGTTTCTCTAGAGAAAGTTCTGTCGTAATTAACGTAGGTTTGTTTTAGAATATTACCATAAGGCGTGTCAGAAGAAACTCAATACGTTAACACTTTCCTGCATTTCACTGGAAGGTGATCCGTCCCCCAGCTTGTTTGTCGGTATGCCCATGTGGAACTACTTAACCAGAGAAAGTTTAAGTTCCAGTATAAACCTACTGCAGTGTGAGCTGTCATAGTACAATGGACGATTTCCATGGCCGCCTCGCTATAACTACATGAAGCGGAATCTTTCTTGAGAAGCTGACAGTTGTTGACCTATACGGGAAATTACCCGCCTTTCATAGTACCTGAAGGTTCATTAACGGTGTTCACAGTGTACCCCGTTGGATCCTATCCTGAGACAGTTGAACCCTGTAAACGTTATTGCACGCTTTGTTAATGTCGTCAGTATTTGGAGTAATTGTCGCTTACAACAAAAGTTTTCGTAAAATAAGTAGTTATTGAATCTTATTATCACTCATAGGCACTTATGCGCAATTCGTTTTCTTGGAGTGGTCTGATCCATTAATTTTGTTCCTGTATGAGAAAATTCTGTTGTTTTGTATGAGTGTGAAATTTGGTTTTTCTCACAGACTGAAGAGTAACGGGGGAAGGGAGAAAATTACATTCTAATAAGCTTCATACTTTGTACCAATCACCAAATATTAGTGTGATTGAATCAAAGACTGTGGGATAGGTGTGGTATGTAGCATGCAAGGGATAAGTAAACATGAAAAAATTGATTTTAAAAACCCTGAACGGCAGAGACAACTTGGAAGACCGGCGTAGCAAGAAGACAAAAATTAAAATGAGTCTTGACACGCTGTGAGGGAGTATGGACTCAATTTAACTGTCTCTGGATAGGGTCCAGTGGCGGGATTCTCGCCCAGCTGAGAGACTGCTTCTTAAGTGCTCTGTTCCGTAGAGTTAGCTAGTGGAGAAATCCTTCGATGGGCAATGATACTGCGAAGTGAAAAAGTTAATCGGCTGGTCAATGTTATTTTTTCGAATAGGATTCCACAAAGGCATTGGTTTGCCCTATCACCGACCGAGAACTAGCTTTATCATTTTGTTGTTACCCCGGGTTTAATTACATGTGAACGGAAACCTTCCCTCGCACGCCACGATTAAATTGTAAGCCGTATACAGACTCCTCGAGTATCAATTATTAACCACTCAGCTGACGTTGAGAGGTCTTGCTTCTCAACGCTGCAGAACCAAACACGTTATGGAGCTATGAATCATGGAGATATTTAATAGGGAAATCAACGCCTGGGTACCGGCAATCCATCTTGCACGCGAGTTTGTTGGGTAGCTTGCGCTGGTTGGGGCAGGTGTCTAGGAAACGTGCGCGCTACCTCGTGCGGGAGGTGACAGTGCAAGATTTAGTGCTAGAGTCGTCTATAGCCCATCGTGTGTTGGAATATTTTCCGATCTTCATTTGTGCTGGAAAAGTGTTTCATATCCATTGTCGTAATCTCAGCCGAACGTGCATTGGAAGGCTCTGTATGAATTTGTTAAAGAATAAACTACATATAAGTTTATTTTTGAAAGTGAAGTTCATGAAAACATTTTTTTTTTAATTTTCTGATCTGTGCTTTTAGTGACCAGTGTGTAATGCGGGATGATGTTTTTCTCGGAATGGGGCGTTGTTCCACTTATGCCCAAGGACAGGTAGTAGTACTTAGTAGTATAGGCTAACGCTCATAGATGTCGCACATATGCATGTTGTTACTTCAGCAAGGCGCAGACTTTTTTCTGAGACGAATAACCGTGTCAGCATATATAAGTGTTTTATTTCCTTTAAAATGTGGGTTATCTGCTGCCACATTCCATTGTCGTACCCAAGTACGGCTCTTCCCCTCCACTCCACCACCACCATCATCATCCCTAGCAAATCGAAATCAAATTCATGAGCTACGCAACCAAAGGGGGTGCGTTCTAAAAGCCATGCCCATGCGCGCGCGCCATTTTGGTAAGGCAGTGAGTGACGAAAGCAGGTCGAGGAGCAGATCGTGTCGTGTTTTTGGCAGGTAAATACACATTTTAATGTATTGTCCAGTGACGTTTTTCGTGTTTTATATGAAGTGCCAGGATTTTTCTCTTCGTGTGGGTAGTTTTCAGCGGTCTTAGGCTGGTAAGAGGGGAATATAGCAAAGGAGTATTTGTGATGTGAGGGAATGTGTGAGGCGGGGGGATCGATGCCTTGCCTCGCCTCGCTCCTCGCCTATCTCACACTGACTGGCTGTCTTCCTCGCTTTGCGGGCCGCCCCCCAAAAGTATATAGGGGTTCGAACCCTCTGTCTTGCACCCCCAGAAAATGTATTAGAATATTAACCGGGCAGTTTTGTGTCGTCTTATGTTTTGTAACCTGTTTTTAGATCGTTCGTTTTCATAGGCGAGTTTAAAAGTCTTGTACCGTTTGAATCTTTTTCTGATAGTGTAACACGTCTCCTCACCGCCATTGGAGTGCAGGTATTATTTGTGTGATATCAGTTTATTTGCGACTGGCTGATACAGTGTGTTGAAAGAAATTATAACGCCTCGAGTTTGGATCGTGATAAATGATGCCTTCCAGTGATTGTGTCCGGCGATCGATCTGTAACGTGTGGCCCAGCTGAAGAAATGCGTGCCTAACGAATCTAACCCATCATCCACGTGTTACCCCAGATCCTAAACCTAAAGACGATTCCAACATCCACTTTGCAGCCTTGCAGTAATGCACTGTAATTGAAGGCACATTTGTGCATATTTTTTCTACATGTTTAAATGTGACTACTATATCTGATATTTAATTACTATATTTTGTGTTATCCACGTGAATAATTTATTCAGGTCCTTGTAAATTTTTTTGCCTTAATTAAAATGTGAACTGTTCTGGGGGCATTTTATTTTATCGATGACTGTACGTGCCCTGAATATAACATTGTTATTTATCTTTTCATGACAAGTGCGACGTGGGAAATGGAATTACAAAAATAAAATAGTGGTGCGATAGAGATTCCACTGATTGTATAAATCACTTCTAAAAGTCCATTGTTTCAGTGTAGCCATAAACGTCAACAAATGAAGGATTTTTTGTTTTGTTTTCTGGTATTTGTTACATACAGAGGCCTATTTGATATCATATGTATTGCAACATTCACATATTGCAGAATTATTATCCAAAATTTATGTATACTTAAATTCGAAATTCAAGGAAGCTCTTGTGTGATTTCCTTATGTTAAGATCGTGTTTTGCTTCTAGGCAAAAGTAGTGCTCACCGTTTTGTAACAGTTAAACATCTGTAATCTTATTATTCGTTGAAATGGCGGAAAAGCAAGGGTGGAATTGGACTTTTTTTTTCGAGTTTAATACAGTCAACCCTTGGTTAATATGGAACTGGCAAATTGTTGTAATGCTATTATCAAAAATGTTGCTGTTCTTTATGGGTGTTGTATTTGCAATATTGTTTACTTTCTGCACTGAGAGGAAAATTATGTGTTTGAATTTATTACACGGCTCTGCTGGAAATTAATATAACGCTGTAGATAGAATAATTTAATATTTAAACAGTAACTTCTGTCATTTGCAATTACTAACTAGCTTAAAGGGACAAGGCTAATAGGGATATTTCACAAGAAATCAATTTATTTTTCTAAACATTTACCACTATTCGTAGAATTATTTTTACTTCTGTGGTACGTTTTGCTTTCATTTTTATGTTATTTGATTGACTCTCCTACGTGCATACACGTATCCATGGAGGACAGTCCTTGAGAAACTGATAGTCACTCAGCTGATCGATAAATTCCCCGCCTTTTTGTGGAAGCCGAGTCTTCGCAAGTGTCTGCCGTTCGTCCGTGTCCTAAGCCACATGAATTCCGTCTACACCTTCATATCCTTTTCTGTATGATCTATTTAAAAAATCTAGTCTGCTTCTAGGTCTCGTCACTTTCGGTTTTCTAACACATCGCCTCCATGCATACTACGTGTTCCGCTCATCATCATCGTCTTTTATTTGATCACCGTAATATTTTATGCAATTCTGTTCCTGTCTCCCACTTGGGTCTAAGTTTTGACCTCGGTATTTTTTCTCATACACCTTCAATCTATTTTTTGTAATTAATATGGAACACCCATACACCTATACAAAACAACAGGTAAAATTATAGTTTTGTGTGTTTACTTTAATGTTCAGGTTTTTAAATAGGAACTGGAAGGTAACAAATGCTGTACTGAATCGAATCCTTAGAATTCAATGTGCTTTTAACCTATTTATGGCTGTAATTTTGATTTTTAGCGACTCTTTCGATGTGTGTAAACTTCGTCACCTGTTTGGAGTGTTTACTAGTTACCTTTAAATTATCTGTTCCTGATTTAATCGCGCAACTAATTTGTGGATTTACACGTATTGTAAGCGTACATTATTTTTACGAACTTCTGTTCCCCTGAACAGTTTTACGAAGACTTCATGCCTGGCTTTTCGAAAGTGTAGTGAAATCACATGATCTCCTTCTTGGATGGTGAGTCACCCACATGTGATGTGCTAATTATGACACATTTATCTGTAAATCAGGATGCGGTCGAGAGCGGGCTCTTATCACACAACACTGTAACTATAGTGAAGCTGCCTGTGTAGGTCATTGACAAATTTTGAGTGATTGGTGTGGCTGTCTAGAGTTTAAATGTCGTCTTGCAACATGCCACAGTTCTAGACGCCGACTGCAAAAGCCAGTGGGCAGTATTTTATTTCTGCTGGTTTGTTTAACACCTGTTTCCTCTGCAGTCAAAAAGTAAAACACTATTTGCCAATGTGTGTGTATGTTATTTATCCTTACATATTTTCTTTGCCATAGAAGAAAATGTTTCCTGTAAGATATTTTTGACTCTACTTAACGCAGTTGCAATAGTCCGATGTTCCCAGGTGTTGAACATTTAAAAAATCCGTTCAGAGTAGTTGTGTTCGTTTTGCTTTAAGTCATGAAACCCGTAAGTTACGTTAGAAAACTATGAAATGTTTTGTTCCTTTGGAAGTCGTGAAAGCTGTCTCTTCTTTTTTGTCTGTCGGAATTCAAAGAAGCAGGAATTCTCATTTTATCGACTAAAAACATTGCCTTAATTTATTCACAGTTGTACAAATTTTCATTATGGCTTTTGGTGTGAATGGTATCGTGCTTGGTCTAATTGTTGAATATTATTCCACTCAGTTAAATACTATTCCGCTAGGCTTTAATGAATATGTTCAATAAATTCCACCTCTAGCAAAGTAATATAATTTTAGAGCGATACTTCATCGTCTTCAACAAGGACGAAAGAAGTTCGATTACGCTGATTAAAACATCTCTTTCCTTTATTTTATCCAATGTCCCTCCGATTGTTGTATCCATTTTTTCAGTTGTCTTTTTTAGTGTATTTAAACTTCTTGTTCTCTGATAATTTCTTTGCTTTTGTTATCTTTCATTCCGTGCCTGCGACTTGTCTGAGGGAACAAATTTTTGCCGTGTCTGTTCTTATTTGTTCTTTCGTTAACGTCCAGTATTCCGATGCATGCAAGCAGGCACATGGCAATTACTTTATAGAATTTTCTAAGGCCTGAAGATTGTTTCATGCTCTTACTTATTCCTTAGAATTTTTGATTGAACGTATTTGGTTCTATATTCTCAAGTTCCTTCCGTTGTAATAAACTGCAGCTTGCATCTTCAAAATTCTTCACATGTGCTGGGTTTTGTAAAAATACGTTACTTTCCACAGCATAGTCTAATGTATGTAGATGGTTGACTTCTGTGTTGTACCGACGTTTCAGAGGTCTTTGCTGCCACCATCATCGCTCTGGCGCTTTTTGGTCATTATCTTTTAAATTCCGCCAGCTTTCATACCCCCTGACCACAAAAATCGCATCAGAGATTGTTCTTCTTAACAATTAATACTGCAAGGAAGTTACTATTGTTCATATCCACAGTATTTTTCGATGCCATCAGCGTATTTTTTTCAATTAAACAAAAACTTTCTTTACTTTTGACTTTCTCTTGTATTAACGTGCAAATTCCTTTCCAAATGTATTAAAACAGCCATTTTTTGCAGTCCCGCAAATGTTAGATCTGAATATTTTCTTTACGTGTGGATGCCTGATACTCTTCGACAGCAGTTTAATGCCTGAAAGTTGTTACTTTTTTGATTGATGGAGTTGTCTGTACAGTGCGAGCCTCATTTCATCTTGACATCGAGAAACTTTTATTAATGTGTTCCTTGTAACTAATAACGCGGATGATCTTGAAATGTGTTATATAAGTAGATTTTTCAGAAGGTGTTGCCACTAGCTCGGTTTGGCACGCCATAAACACAGAATGTTCAAAAAGTCTCTGTACTGTAGATACTTAATTGTAAGTCAGAGACATAGAGAGGTTGGCAACTGTTATTTTTTGTACATGTTGGTAGCATGGGTTTATGACAGTTGTTAACTGTTAAGAAGTGCTTACAAGTGAAAGGTCATCATTTGCAGAGCCTTTTGTAAATAAATATTTTTCTGGGTTATTAGGATTCTGGACCTTGTCCGTCGTCTGATGTTATAAAATTACGCAACATCTCGAGGACTGGATCTGCCCTCGTCTTCAGGTGTGATGACGGGGAAGGGCACTTACTCGGGGTCAGAATGAATCGATCTCAATAACTGGGAAATCTAGGTCACAAAAACTACGAGTCTGTAAGCATCTGAGACCAGGTTATGCCAACGGGAGATATTGATAAGATCAATAATAAAAATTCTAAGAAGCCATATGAATGTCGTTACTAAGGCAAACGCTGAATATTTTTTCTGCCATGTAAAAATCTTTAGCACTCGGTACCACTGGTTTTATAACTGTATATCTATCGACGCGCTATGCTGAGTATGTACTACGTGGAAATTAACTGCAGTAGGACCAGCGGTGTTGGATGTTCCGTGTTTATAATCCGCGGCCATAATGGCGCGTAGGCAGCTGTTTTCGTTATCGCTGGTAGGCTGATGTGAAACCCTAGAAGAATTTTTGGGTCTAGGAAGATGGAAAATTGCATAATAAGAAGTTCTATAATTTATACTTTGAATTAAATATTATTGTGGTCCTATCAAGGTGAATGGGTTTATCGGGACATGTAGCACGAATTGGGGGAACGAGAAATGCATACATTTTAGGCGGAAATTATCAAGGAAAAAGATCACTTGAAAGACCATGTTGTAGATGGGAGGATAATTAAAGGATATGGTTTTAGGGTGGGCGTATGTTTAGCTGGCTCAGGATGGGTTCCATTGAAAGTCTCTTGCGAACACGGTATGAGTATTTAGATTGCTTAAAAATTTACGACGTGACCGACAGTCAGCTTTAAAAGGACGATTCTGTTCCATCGAGTCTTATATTTATCAGTATATTTTTAATTGCATTAAATTCTGAATGTTTAAATCGGAACATGTCAGTGTCCTCCCAGTGCTTAATAGCTGAAAAAGGAGTAATAGACTGTGGATACTGAAATAAAAGTATTCTGATTCGTAGGCCTGCGTCCGACTCTATAGAAGTATAGTGTTTTCCTCACGAAATCTCCCGACAAGAAGACAGATTTTGAAAATGCCGATATGTTTCACATTTTTTCTGGGTGGAACTGCACTACGACAGGTTTTCTCGTGACTCCCAGCTCAGTTTTTCATATTTCCACTGTTTCCCTCATCAGTTATTCAGTGTTTCATTTCCAGTCTTATCTTAGCATTTTATATTAGTTGTAATTTTCTTTAATTATCAGTGAAGTTCCAGTTGAATTATATTTTGTGGGCTCAAACATAGAACGTGCTCCTTTAAATTTATGCTTCTTTTCTAGTCTTGGTACTGAAATGAAAATAAGGAGGGTAAAGTGGACTGGACGTGTAGTTCGGATGGGAGGAGCTATAATTTCGAAAAACGGCCACTTTGATTGCCCAAAATTAGATGAAAGGATATGCACTTTTTTCTTATAAACTGTTGTAATAAAAAAAAATTGTTTGAGATTCATAAGGTGTGCCCTCCTTTTATTACTACTCTCCGTAGTCTAAGCGAGACTAACATGACGTAAACTCTGAATTAATAATCTTATTATACAGCTATTTACTTTACGTAACTGCACAGTCTCCGCTGCTGGAGATTTACATTTCGTGTCTGAAAGTTGTCAGACATGACCTCAGTGTTTTCCAATGTGCCAGCGTTTGTAACAATTAACGCATAAGAAAATATTTCTTACATGTGTCCATGTGTACATAATGTGTGTGTGTGTGTGTGTGTGTATGTATGATGTGCGTGCTACGAAACTTCCAAGTGTAGAATCACTGAAATGTTTCAGTGCTTAGGAGAAGGAGCTACAAATACAGATGTCGTGCTAACCCGTAACAAAATTGTGTGTTTGTTATCTATTAGGCTCTTGCACGTGACACTTTAGGACCCTATGTTAGAGATGTAATGTTGGGGTTGTTGGATTAAGAAGCATTAACATTATGTCACGAAGTTTCATGGAAATCAGTTACCTGAGCCAAAAGTTAAAAAGGAGGACAAATATTCTCTGGAACTGGTATGGTGTTATCACAACGGAGAAATAGGTTATGACCTGGATTGTAAAGCCACAGAATAGCGTGCTGTGGCTGTCTCACTTTTTTAAAGGATTGTATTTTTATATTCTGTAACCAGGTAGTTGAATAGTTCCACTAAATGAAGCTGTTTAGATTCGAAATGGATTCCTCCTGTATAGAAATCTAGAACATACCGCTACACCAGCCAGATCGGCGAAATTGTTACGATTTCATTGATGTTAGAATGTGCTCCTTGTTTCAGGGACAGTTTTTTTTTTATTCTCGTGTTTTGTTGCTATTTTCCATTTGTTTCTTATCTTCGAATGTGATGGAAACTGCGACTTTGAGTTGTTTTAAATTACGCATAATAATTTTGTTTTCATCAAAACAATAAATAAAACAAAGCGAACCTGTTGTATGTACTTACTTTACATGTGGACATTTTTGGTTAAATCGACACTAGCGCCTCTCAAATGGTACACGGTAAGCGGCTTAGAAATGATTTATGATAATACATGTTGATAAATATTTTTTTGCGCGATATGTACCTAACATAACGGACATGTGAAACTTTCTTAGCTTTTATGTTGACGCGATAACTAATGAACTATTGCAGCTAGGTGTGTGTGGAAATTTGTATGGAGATTTATCGTCAACATGCCTACAAACTGTGCATGAAACATTGAAACGGACAGCTAAAGAAAATATTTACGGTGCGAAACTTTGAGGTTATTTCCGATAAATTTAACGCACATATAATCTGTAGACAACTTATGTAAGTTTCCATAAACAAATATGATGATATATTAATGACATCTCCATATATTTTTATTATTGCAAACATTAATAAGGAAATATGACGAGTGGGATTCGATCTCATGACCACCTGCACGTCACCTCAGCACGTCAACCAGTGGGTTACATTATTTTAACATTATGTTAGAACTAACATTATAGCTACCTAAAGGTGACATTGGCAACAAAAGATTTACATTGCTGAAATCTGTGCAGTAACAAAGCAGGTTTTGTGAGTTTTATTTGGAAGTCGTGTTTTAGTTTTGTTGAACGAAGAAAATGTCTACCAATAGAGATGGTACTTACCGCTTTAAAATAATTTTATCTGAGGTGTTACTTAGCTAAGATAACAGTTTTCGTGTTGGTTTAATTCTACATTTAAGCCGAAAGTTCAAACGGTTAAGAGGATTGTACGTAACGAAGAGCTTAGCTTACGCTTCTAACCAGTCCGTGCGCTCGCGTGTAAAATATGAATCCTCTTCATTCGCACAAACCAAAGATCCACTGTGATGTTGTGTATCAAGCCGGGCCAGGTAACAGAAAGCTTAAATTAAAAGCATAATCAAATTGTGTGGTTTCTAAAACTGATTCGTAACATCAAAGGATTCTTTGTGAAACATGGAGAGAAAATTCTGCAGTCACGAAAGTATCTTGGTAGTAAATTAGATCAGATTGTAATGAATTGGCATTCACCCGTTATTTGGAGTTCGCGACTTTTCTTCTCTCGAATTCAATGAATAATAATGCAGTAAAAGTAACCCGACAGGGAGCCTAGATTAAAGGAAAATCTATCTTCTTCGGTACAGTTCTCTGGCTGTTTTAACGTAGACTGAAAGCCAATGTGAAATTAATTCCGATAATCGAGAAATGTTCAATTTGGAAACGGAATAGAAAGACAGTAACTTAGAGGTATTTAGCCGTCTTGAATATTTGTCTTCTGTTCATGTAATTGCTTTTATTTTGTTCCTGAAATTACTTGAGAAATAAGTTTTATTTCCCAAATGCGAAATGGTGCGGAATAGTTTAATGAACTACTGGCAATGTTAAGAAGGAAAACAATACTAAAAACATACGCTGCTCAACATGAATTTGGATCATAAATATACGGTGTGTGACATTTTTTATATAAATGTACATCCTATTATAATATCGTTTTAGTGTACAACAGTGTGTTCAGTGGCAGTGTCTCGCTATACGCCGTGTAGGCGCTTGTGGGGAGGGGTGTTATATAGCTCCTGCAGATTCTTAACCTCGACCCTAGATAGGGGTGAGTTTTCAGCGTCAATCCCGGTATATGACCCCGGTACCAATTTGACAGAATGCTGGGTGGACCCCAGAGCTGGTCTGATTGCAGGGATCGTCCGGTCCCGTAGTCATTCACTGTGTACTGTGGTAGCTACCCGTTCTTCAGGTGTGGATAGTAGCGAACAGTTCTCTTCTGTTTATGTAAGTTGGTGATTCAGGCACGAAACCAGCTGTTGCACCCCCTCCCCAAATTACTTGTTGTAACAGAGATGTAAACATGTCGCATTTAGACTTACCGACATCGTGTTTAGTTTTCGAAAATTTCTCTCGTATATTTTGTGTTATAGCAGCTAACGGAAGTAATGGAAGAAAATTTAAAAAGATGAACTAATTATTACTTGTGACAAAGCACTTGTAGAAGGGTAGCAGATATTTTTATCGAAGTCCGGAAAATTAGCAGATAGAATTTTAAGCCTGGAAGTCGGTCTGTAAATGACCGTTTGTATTCGACGTGTTTAACTTTTCAGTTTTGAAACTCAGTAGTTTTGCTCAAAAGCTGCTAATGAAATAATAATATCGTTTCAATCTTCCATTCATAGCATCATTTTGAAGTAACCACTGTAATTTATTCTGTTAAACATCAGTAAGCAAACACGTCTGCGTGTTTGAATGTGGGTTACGGCATTTTAACTTTAGAATAGAGTGACCCATTTAAACCAATAAACACGTGTCGTGCGTACTACTTAACATCACAAACCCGTCGGCCCTCTGGCGGTGGTACGCTTGCAGCTACAACTTCTTTTGACCTAGTTGTGGTCTTTCCTTTATGATGATGTAGGAGGCCTACACAAAATAGGTCATACATGAATCCAGCCAATGCCAGCTACTGCATGTGCACACCTTTTATCAAAACACGTTCACATTTCGACCTGCCTGGAGAGTTCATTTCGTCGAGAAGAAAATTCTGATTTCGGCACTGAGGTGTACCAAATTAATATTTTAAACGTGGAAAAGATTTCGTTTGCAAGAATCCACTCTGTATTATTGCTTTAGGTTCGGGTATATCAATACGAAAAATATTTGGTATCCGTTTGCTTACTGAACTGATGTGTTCTTTCAGGCGTGGTCTTCGCATAGCATCTGTGTCCGCTTTTACACTCGCTTCGATCCAGATTAAAAAATTCACATTCTGGACAATGCCACTGGACTTCTGGGCATCTGAGATTCAACCTGCATCCCCAAAGTTTATCTTTACATTGTTTAAGAATTTTTCATTTCCAGTGGGAAGATGTTCTACTTCTCGTTAAGAATTAATGACACATCATAATGCCATACCAAAAAGATTAATATGTGCCTTTTCATTACCTCATGCATATTTCCTATACATCAGCTTCAGTTTTAAAGTGATTGTCAGCATGCTCATAATATTTTCTTAGCTCCTTGACAAGTTGAGTCTCTCTGTTAGAAGCTTATAGTCGCTCACCTCCTCAAATTTCCTTCTTTTATGAATTCCGAAGGTTCATTGCCCTGTTAACAAAAACTCACCAATCTCTCCCCCTCTCGTGTAGTATTTGTTCAAAATGTAATTTAATATTAGCGTACCATCTGAAGCTAATCATTATGCAATTATACTCACCCTGTTTCTTTGTGTTAGATCAAAATGTTCGCCCTAGTTCTTTGTTTTCGAACACCTTTAAAATATTTTCTGGTTTTAACCTACCTTGAGGTTAATAAAATACAACAACAGCAATAATAATAATCTGTAACATATTTACAGTTGCGATATTAGGTAGAAGTCAGTTCTGCTACGCACGAGTCCAGAAGCTGACACGTAAAGCAAATTGCATTTTATTATTGATTAATAAACTTGCGTAGTCTAAATATGACATAAACAATACAAGCCAAGCAGGGCTGGAAGTTTCTGCTAGAGGAAACGAAGCTTACGAGTTCTGCATAAAACTATGCTCTTTGGACTGCATAAGTACGTTCAGTGACGTAGTGTCAGTCCAATAAAACGACTGCAGGTTCTGGAACCACACTTTTATTATGAAAGTGTGCGAGAGTCAGTTATAATCTTTGTCCTTATTACAAATAGCACCTTTCAAAAGTAATGAGTTTCTAACGGAGGGGTGCGTCTTTTAATACGTATTATAATATCGCGAAGAGCGTAGGCCAGAGACCGTTCAGTCCCTTAAATAGGAGCTCTTTTCTATCTGATGAGATTTTAGCACGTAAAATCTTATCTTGCGTGTATCACGTAATATTAGCAAAAAGTTGTAGAGTCAATACCATTCACTGAGCGAATTCGCTCACCGCTACCATGTCTGCCTATACCTGTTAACGTTAGTTAGTTCTGTAATATTGCTTTAAGATGCCGTGAAGTAATCACAGACTTCTTTAAGAAACTCTCCAATTTCTGAGCACCAGGTCCATGTCATTGCCAGTTGCCTAAAGCCGACATGGAATATTGTTAAAGGTAACGAGTGATCGGTTTTCACGTCGGTTTAACGTGTGTATGGTATTAACTAAATTTCTTAATTGTGTGGATCCATGTCATTTTTCAGAAGCCGATAGTTTCTCATATCATCTTGTGCCTTGTTTAGTGCAGAATTAAAATGTTAAAGCCCTTGTATTTTTCCATTCTCCCGTTGTTTCCTTCTTAAGTCCAAATATTCTCAGCTATGTAGGATTTGAGGTTTTCACAGCGGTGAGTATGAAGATTTATGCCTTCTGGGTTGTTGCGCTGTGTTGTCTGGTAGATGTTTACAAACGATTCATCGCCCTGATGACGGAGGCAGTATGACCTCAGAAACGTTGGTAAACATCGACCAGACTACACAGCGCAACAATCCAGAAGACAGAAATCTTCATTCTCAGCTCTGTTGTCACAGACCTCAGCCACCCCTTAGACTGATTGAGAAGTATCAGTCACATATAATTCTACAAATAAATAATTGTTTAAAATATATATTTATGATTTTAGGAGACTTAAGCCCATTAACCCATCCATTCATCTGTTCATCCAACCATATATCAAAGCGTATTTATCATGTTTTCATCCATAAATCCATCCATCCACCTGTCTGTCCATGAAAATCTTTCTTTATGAAGTTGTGCATTAATTTATGACTGGTTGCTGAGCCGAAGTGAATAATTTTATACTCTCTACGAATATCGTTTGTTGTGCTCTGTGTTCCACAAAATACGACAACCACTGGCAGTTCACACATGTGCCACTCGGAAGATACATTTAAACACTCGACTCATGATGCCTGGGGCGTGTATTTTTCTCGCTCGGTGGCTGAAAATTCATCACGGTCCTGTCACAGATGAAGTGGTTCAAATATGGAGCTTTATCGGAACCCAGCTCTCTGTGTCCCTCTCAGCTGTTCTGCTTTGTCAGTTCACTGAACTGGAAATTAGTCTGGTAATGAAATATAAGCCTCTTATCAACTTAGCTCACTATTATGATTGCATTGAACACCTTTGAGTTTGATAAACTAAAATAAATTCACTTTCATTCAATTAGTAAATAACTCCATTACAGGTTTATGACTTCTTATTAAATATGTGCTTCCAAAAATCTGTTAACTGTGTACTTGATAGTATCAAGAGTCGACCTCATTCTTCCACGCCTTGCGTAATGATAGCCCCTCGCCCTTCGAAACAGTAGGCCTACTACCGAATGTCTAGCGCGTGCCTGTCTGGCCTGTCACAAACTGGCGACTCAAACTATCTTACTCCTGTGTAGTGCTTGTAGTCTAAACAAATGTTTGCAGGTTTGTTCACATTAATCTGCGCAACGCTATGTGGTTCTCGAGGGTGTGCTGTCTGTAAAGCACAGTGGTAAGTTATATGCATTACGTACTTAAACATTTAGTAACTCTGCATTTTTCCCCCACATACGAATATATGGGCGTCATATAATTATCTGGGTTAGCAGTGGTTATTTCCATAAACGGAGTTAGTCTTTGTAATGGAAACGGGTTGTGTTTTATTTCGGGTAGGAACTGAATATTTAAGTATTATTTACAAGAACTTCTTGTTTCAAAGAGTTATTGTTACATTGTCATTTTGCATATAACACTAAATTTTTGCAATAGAAGTTGTATTAGTCCCTTGAGTGACATTAAAATTAATTGAATGGAATGAAAATGACACATGGTAATTAGGGCTCTAGGTCTAATTAAATTTCAAAGTTTGAAGTTTTGTCATAATCAGTCTAAAGATTCACAAGATACAAGATAAACCTTATTTAGTTTTGTTCATAACAGCGTCTGGTCGTCAAAGTCCTACAAGTGTAAGTTGTCTATTTGTAGATCTGTCATATGAATACTGTCATCAGACAATGTTGTAATGAATTTAAGGACTGTGTTTACTTAAGGTGCTAATTGAACTGTATAAACGTGTATCTTTTTATCTTGCGTTAGGAATCCTGTGTGTAGCTTCTCGCTCTCCTTTTAATCCCGCAAGCGACTCGCCTGAGCGGTCAGTGTTCATTTCCATTATAGACACATTCAGCAGGCTTTCCGTATCTCTGCGACGTGCGGATTTACGAGAAGTCAGTTTTCGTTAGACCGATAGATTCTGCCAGGAGCATTATTAGGCAGATTATGGAAATCTGTGGACAAGCTTTTTATTATTCATTATCGTACTGAATTGTGATGGAAAATTGCGAGGAAGCTTAGAGAGAAGAAAGAACTTCACTCAGTCGACCACAGAGAATACCAGTGCATTGTACGACAGTAAATAAGTTTCATGTCGACGGATTCCAAAGTAAAAAGGCATTTAAGGACGGTGAAACCCTCTTTCCATTCTTTATCTCTGAAATGCATTTCGCTGCTGTTTCCTTCCCCCTTCGATCTTAAAGTGATTCAGTATCATTTTGGTATTCATGACTAAGCTCATGATATTCTGTTTCCTCTTCCATACACGGGAGTTATCAGCCTAAACATAACAGTCATGTTACTATCTGCTACACATCGGTTACTAATAAAACTTATGTTGGTTGAATCGTTTGTTTGTTTATTGTTGATGGGGTGAGACCGTGTCTCTGTGGAACTGGGCCTGTAACGGGCCCTTTGTCTATCCCCCAGGTACTACACCATTGAGTATGGAGCAGCGGTGGAATGGTATTGACAGACGAAAACCGATGGACTCGGAGAAAACCCTGTCATAGTGCCACTTCGTCCACCACAAATCCCATATGGATTGACCTAGGCGCGAACCCGGGCTTCCGAAGTGAGAAACCGGTGTCTAGCTGAGCTATGGCACGGTCGATTGTGGTATGTTACAATCGCATTTGCGTTCTATCGTCATGGAAACTGTGGGCTTATTATGAAGCCGTCGGTCAGATTAAAGCGACTGTATATTTATAATATTATTACAGCATAAGAGCTAAAGTTAATCGGGCGACATCGGCCTAATACAGGGGTTAGTAATTTTTTCTGGCACAGTAAAATGCTCGTCCTTTCACCGTGGCGGTTGGCAGCATGCAAAATATCACATTTGTTTTGTACACAAACAACTCCGGGAAGATTTTCAAAGAATCCGCCCAAGCCCGAGGTTTTTTGTGATGTATCATAACGGTCTTTTTTATGGCGAGAAGTTGTTAGCCTCCGTTCCAACCCAGAAGCTTGAGGACCACCAGTTGTCGACGTTCTGCTACAGCGTATTCAGTATTATCTCAGGTACCTTTCATAGACTGTCTGGGGGCCTACTTCCTGTAGTCGTAACCTCAGCATGTGCCGTACTGTGGCGTCAAGGGACCCACTTAACATATGTCCATCTGTAAAACATGTTGCGTTAACACCCACAGTGGCTGGTAAATCATAGTGGTGAATTGAGTTTAGAAAAATTGGAAACATGTTCTTCGTTTGGAGCTGGCTTCAGATTCCTCGAGTGTCTTCTTTGTGATTCTGTGGCCTGCATTGTTTTGTGTTAAATACGTAAGAAGGGGCTTTTAGTTTGTTGTGCAGAGAAATGCTTGACTGTAATGTTTCCTACATTGTTATATCTAGGGCTTTAAAAAAACCCACTTGTTGGCTCGTCCGTGACGAATGAAAAATCTGTGCGAATGACTCAGAAAATCTTTGATTTTCCAGTTAATATTCTCCGTAGGTGTGGAACAGTCCGTTTGTAACTCGCGTCGGTATGTCAGCGTGATTGAACGTCGGTATTTTTAAAAAAGAAAACATTAGAGCGAAATAGAATTCTCCGATTGTTTTTACTCATGACTGAATGTTCGATCCTTTTCTTTGTTTGACTTTTGAGTACCAGTTGACAAACCGTATTGACGCTCCTTCCGCCATGTAAAATAATTACAGAATATTACTTGTGTAATACTGAAATTACTTACGTCAAAGCAGTCGTGTTATTAAGTACTTTCAGTAATGTGGCAATGTACTTCTTGCAGGTTCATAGTTTAAAAGTTGAAACATTAAAATGGAAATAGTAAAGAAAAATGTTTCAATCTTTGTTTCTTTAGAATATGTAGCTAAAGAACGTAAATGCAACATGTCTAGCATAGGTTTTTGTGATACCCATCGTCTTCCATTAAGATTCATTTAATATTATCTTGTCCTATAAATCTTAAAAACTACCTTTCTGAAAACCAAGAATAGTACAGGGACAATATATCGAGTTTGGTCTAGGCTGTTTCTTTTGCATGTTAATCGATCGACTCATCACATTGTGGCCAGTTCGTTTACTGTCCGTAATGAAAGTAATTCTTCTCAAGTTTGTTTTTCTTAAACAGTACTGTGGCCATTGTTTGAACCCAGTAGCTTGTTCAGAAGATTCACATCGCCAGTCGCCTGTTAAATAAACCTGGGAGCAGAGTGATTCTGGATAAGCTAGTCCACGCATTCCCTCTTTTTATAGAACCCTAAGGTTTATTACTGTATTCACAAGAACTCTCCATTGGTCCATGTCTTCAGCCAAATAAATACGGCCGTAATATTCAGTAGTCTGTTCTGTTGAAGATGAAGATGATTGTCTCTGGGATCTTGCGCCGTGTAGTCTCATAGAAATTAACCGACGTTTCAGAGATGTTTGCTTAGTACTCGTCGTGATTATGGAGGCAGTAAGCAACTTTGAAACTTTTTTTTCTACCTAACTAATGCCTGATCCCAGAAGACGAGTATCTTTATGCTCGCCGCCGGTTTTCCGACTAAAATTCTGTATGCACTGAATGCCTGTAACTTGCTGCTGAGTGTAGTACGCTTACATATCAATTTCAAAATACTGAAATGGTTACGCTGTTTCGTTAATATGTTTGACCACAGCGTGTATTTTTCCCTGTAATATGCGCACAGTCGTGACCGCGCAGTTCCATGTCATTGTGCCAGTACGTGCTGGATTATGGAATAATGGACGTAGCTTATTTAATGGAGGGAACATGCCACTTACAATTTTATGAAGTGGAGATACTACCGGCCTATATTTATCCATTCGCCAACGCGGGTTATAGGGAGTTACAGTAATTACCATATTCTTCAGTCCAGTGGTACTTTTATGCTTTATCAATCATCTCTCTTCTTCTCTTTGTCCCAGTCCAGTGAGTAGAAAGTAAAGCAGTTATTCTTTCGTGTGGACTTAACTAACGTAACCTAGCTTAGCGCCTAGGCATATCGCAAGTCTAATCCAAAAAAATAGCCAACCTAAACAAATTATTGATATGGCCTTATTCTGTAATTTTGTTTTCGGATATTCTTTAAAATGCTTCTACACTGGTTATAATTTTTGTTTTTGATGAGCGTTTCCAGAATAATTAGTGTGTGAAAGAAAATTCGTAATAAATTATTTAAGCTCTGAAAGCTGTAAGCCTGTATCTTTCACAGTCAGATAGAACCCGGGGTGATAATACAAATTGTTGCCGAACGTCGTGGCCGAGTGGTTAACACTCCTGCTTCGTATTCGGGAGGTTTCGAGTTCACATCTTGCTTGCTGGATTTTCCCTTAGTCCCTCCAGGCAAGTGCCGGGATAGTACCTTAAATTAGGCCACGACCGCTTCCTTCCACATCCTTGTCAATTCATTACTTACTGGCATCCTCTCATTCGACGTTATATAGTCCAAGCTACTGAAAAGGCGTTCTTGAATTAACAAAAATAAAATAATACGAGCTGTTGTGAACAAGTTACTGAATCACTCGAAAGTGACGTGTGGTATTGTTGCTGTTAGTATTATGATTACTATTTATAACCGGCACAGATACCTAAATTCTGTTGTGCTGGTAGCCTATGCTTTTAACGGATTATCAAGATGGAACTGTGAGTTAGCAAGGCAGTGGGTAACATCATCTGTCTGTAATTACACTAATGCGGATTGTAATTTATCTTGTGTCCGTCGCGTTTCCAAATTATTTAGATTGGTGCTCTGTACTGATAAATTGGGTATGGATATTAACTGAATGTGGCAGCGTTGTGGAATTCTCTCTTTTAGCATTTGAGAGAAAACCTTATTTTTCTGCGCTGTATTTTAAAGCGTACCTGGACAACATTCCATTCATGCCATACGCATAGCCTGGAGTTTTTCACACTGAAACTGGTCTGTATCGTATGCCCGGCTTTTACGTTTCGCGTATTTGTAATCTCATTCACAATTAATGTTTCGCCTGAGGCAAACTAACAGTATAGTATCCAGTTAATTAACTTATATTTGCTATAATATGCGTAATGCTGCTAATATTTGTAACTAAATTGATGGTACGCTTAATATATTGGAATGATTGTTGTATGTAATAACACTGATAGGACATTAATTAGCTGACAAAAATAAAAAATAAAGTTAATTAAGTCAAACATTTCTTTTATGCATGCACATTATAAACATCGGGTTCAGGCATAGAAGGAATTTATAACGAATTTCAAATTTCGAAGGTTTACAAATTTGGTTTACAATGAATACATTCAAGCTATGTTAGAATAACTAATCACATGGCGTAAGTTACGCTCTGATGCTCAGGAATTTCTTTGCCTTGTGAAACCCGAAGGTTCATTATTGTGTTCAGTGTGTTCACGAGAGGACGCTATCGGTTATTTTCACTAGCCAGATGAATCCATTTAAGACCCAGCCTATTTCTCTGAGATTTATTTTAATGGTAACCTCCTTATCGATCCCCAGGCTTTCCTAGAGTGGCCTCTACCATTCACGCTTTCCATTCAGAATTTTGTACGCATTTCTAATGTTCCTCATACGTCCCACATGCCCCACCCATCCCATCCTCGTAGATTTTATATTCCTAATCGTATTTGGTAAAGAATAAGCCAGCAAATTATGAATATCTTTGTTGGGCGTATGTAGATTTCTCCAGCATCCTGTCACTTAATCTCTTTTCGCTCTACATAGTTTCCTCACAGTGCGTGATTGTGTAAAAATAACTCGCGATTAACTGAGATGCAGGTGCCCCAGTTATTCATCCAGAGTGAAATACTTATTTGACAGAAACGGTTCAAGGGAAAATAGCTCATCCTGTAATGAAGTATAAAACACAGGCTAAGTATTGACACAATACAACAGCATAACTTACTTTAATCAGAATATATATTCTTTATTATTTATTCTTCGTTCACCTGTTAGATAATTAGAACCACAGGAAAACATCAGATTAGTTTACAGAAGCCCCTCCTCGTGCTCCAATTTGCGTATCGCGGTGTTGCTTATTTGCGTAAAAATTATTGTGCATCGCGGCTTAAGTCCCTAGATTTTTCGCTATCATTTGTACACAGGCTCACGGAGAACATCTCAGTAGCTATGCAGATATCGAGCCACACTGAATGTACGTTGACTGTACTTTTCGCATTTTTTAGAACTGATCGTTGCCCTTGTGTTCGCTCTCACTGATAACTTTCAGCTAGGAACGCCGACGTAGTCCCAGGAAACACCATCAGTTATGTACCAGTGTTCATTAATAATTAATTATACATACTTAGTATCATGTTTTGCGTGTTTGGTTCTCGTAACCCTATTTTTCCCATGAGATCTGAACTTCGGACATCGCGGGGATTTTCGAGAACGCAACCTCATCGAACAGCGAAGGTGGGCTGTTTTCCGTTTAGTAAAACCAATCTCATCGTGGTCCAGCTCCGCTGTGCACTGCCAGATCATTATTATTGTCACTGGAAAATAAATTCGTTGATGAACAATAATTTTATTTTCCTTCGCTGTCATAACTTCTCTAATTTATTGGTCCGTAAGTGCTCCATCTATCAGAGTTATTTTCGCTTACTTACTCTTAACAACCAAACGTAATTTGAACAAATTGCACTATAAGGCATTGCTATTAATTATTCCATAACCCTCCGAACTGTGCGTAGCCTTAGTTATTTTCGCCGTATAGATCTTTGAACTTTGAAATATCTTTCATTTTAATTTATATTTACCAGTCTCAATTTTCTGTTGGGTCACACCGGGTCTGCCGCCGTTTTGAACGGTGGTTTAAATGGCCTTTGATGAAACTATAGGACCTACTGCTCAGTTAATATTTTACATATAAATTAAAATCAAATGAGAAGGAATTGAAATTAATGGCTTTCTGCGTATTTGGGTAATTGATTAATGAGAGATTCAGCAATTTTGGGGTCGGCATTGCCCCCGCAACTGTTCTTCTGTGCCTAAACTGGGGACAACCACTATACTCGAAAAGCTGTTTTGTAACCATACGGTTTCGATTAACTTAAAATAAAATAAATGTGTGTCTGTACGCACATCCCCAGCGCCTTAATCAGTCTATTAACCTAATTAGAAATTACCATGTTGTTAAACAATAGTCATTGCACTCAGGGGAATTCATTCGTAGCATTACATGACACCAAATAATTTCCCGCGTTGGCCATTGGATATAATTGAATTGTAATAGCCACACTGGCCCAGTCTGACTCCGTGGTAGCTACAGCTGTTCGTTCCCTATTGCAAGAGGGCTGTACTGTTCAGTGTTGCGTACAGCTGTGTAGGCCTGTAATAATGTAATTGTTGACTAGAGTAATTTGGTTTCAGTTCTGTTACTGGATCTGCACACATTAACCTATTAGTTAAGTCGAGTGCTCTGGCATAGAACATTAGCTAGTGAATGTACGTACAAAGTTTTGCGAGACGAAAGCTTATGCATGTACTATTCTTGCAATTTCTGGTTCAGCTTATTTTCGAAAAGGTGTGTCGGTCCATACGCGAAGTACAGATCGAGCTACATCCATTCATGTAATGGCTCAGCCACCAAACTAGTTGCTTATTTGGAAGGCGCACATGACTGACTGGTCGACCGACGGTGACGAGAATGATTTAAACACGAGGCTGTCTGGTGTCTGATGAGAAGACTCCCCCGCTCCATGGAGCACAGTCGTTCAGTCAGAAAGTC
>NW_019059712.1:684597-703026 GCF_000696155.1 Zootermopsis nevadensis | reverse complement strand
CGCTACGTAACATTTTAGCAGGTTGGCAGAAGGGATTTTATAACGTTTATATTTTGTTTGAGTAAATGGTTGATTGTGTAGGGCAATCAGTTGTGTGACCACATACTTGGGTTCAAATACGTACACACATCGAACATAATTTTATTGTTTGTTAAAATAGCTTTAAGTCATTCGACCCTTGTTAATTCGTAGGAGAAAATTTTTCGGGATATAGTTTTATATAAATTCGTCGATATTACGTTTGGTATTTTATACACGTGATTTCGTAAAATCAGATTTTGTTCGTTGTTTTTGGAATCTGCTGATACGTTGAAAGGATCTGGATTCTATTATTACATTTGTTTGTTGGATGTCTTGCTAACGTTATTCCAACTTCCTTTTATTTCCAACCTGTATTCGTAAGAAATTTAACTATGTTATGAAGCCTGCATACTGCATTTTATTTTAATATACTGAAATTTTGAAATGCTCTACAACCTTTTAGGTTTCTGAAAAAAATCGACGGATTTAAGTGCAGGCTACCACAGCATTTCTTGAGACAAAATAACAGTTTGTGTTCATTATTATGAACCTGTAGCCACAAAATAGGGGGTATTTCAAAGTTTAAAATCGTAAAATCTCTGAACGAAGCGACACAAAACTCAAGTTCTGATGACTGTTTAAGGGATATGACAATTTTTTAAACCAGAACATGTGTTGTTTGTTGTCCATAGTTCACAATCAATTTATCGTATAATCAGATCCATCCTTCGTTTAATGTTTGCCAGTCGCTGCTTGTAATTGTAAGCTGTTGTGTGAAATTACTTGTCTCTGAGACTCAGGAAAAGATGCGTGTGTGACACAGTACTCGGTTGTTGTTGTCCTTTTGCCCCAAATATTCTGATAAATTTCCTCATTCCTTTCAACATGCCGAGACAAAATAGTTAAGGTTGTTTAAGGCTGCTTCGTACTCAGTCTCAATTACTGTAATGAACCTGTGTAATGTCGTTTCCATTAGCGACGAAGGAAAATCGTGTAGCGTGGTTCAAGGAAACAATAGACTCTTAACGGCCCTTGTTCGTCATGATAACAATGTTTCCATTTGTGAGTCTGATTAACAGGATCACGGCAACAGAACTAACAGAATAATAATGCCGGCTGTTTGTGACGTCACTGTAGCAATAAATGCGTCGGAGAAGGGGGGGAATCCGATGAAGTCAACGCTGCGGGGCGTTTCATCATGTTCCAATTCACTCCATCAACTGGAAAAAAGCTGGCAGCTCATTTATAGGGTGGGAGAGGTGCTGGTTTATTCTCTGTGTGACCTTCTGAACACAAGGCTGCATTGGAATTCTGATTTTCTTCCTTTATAGGTAAATTTTAAGTGATATTTACAGGAAATGGCTTACATAAAGTGAAAACAATGGATAGGCTAGTTAACGGATTAATATCAATTGTGGCGTGGATAATATGCACAGAGACTTGTGATGCGTAGATTATTTACTTTGATCCATATCGGCTGCAGTGTAAGCCTTATTTACGTGAAGCCGGAGTTAGATTTGCGAATTTTTGAAAGTTATATTGTTATACATACGGAATAGGGCAATTGTTCAGAAATAGGCTATATATCTTATTGATATTTATAACTTTTGTTTGAGTAACTTTTAACAAGTTTATGCAGTGACTGCAGTGTGATATCTGTACTGTTTTTACTTTTGTTAATAGTAGAATTTATGTGTTATATTTTTGTAACGTTGGTTATTTATCTTTACAATACATTCGTATCTGCAGTAGTAAGAACAGCAGCACAGTTTATGGATTCGGAATCAGAAAAAGAAAAAGAAAAGAAATAATTTTGGTAAGTCTGTGTGTACTGCAAATTGAAACACGCCTTTATCTTGTTAAGTTTATCTAAAATAATTGTAGCTGAAGCTTGCCTGGGCTCAAGGATTGTGTGCTTTGCCTTGTGCTGTGTCCACAATTAATGTCATGTATGTAGGTCGCTACCACGCAGTTACATGTGTTGCTGTAAGCTACGGTATGAATTTTACATTACAGTGTGACAAAAAAGCTCAGCATTTAATTTTCGTTCTTCTCTTTTGACTCGGACCATACGCACAAGATGTTGTATGTTTACCCACAGAGTCTGTAGTATAGCATGCCGGACGATGTAACCCGAGTGTGTGTACGTAACGAACAGATATAAAACAATTGCCTGCAAGTGCCTGTGTTGAACGGAAATCTGTATCAAACGGAAAAATTGTTAGGTCCATTGGGATTCCGAACAATCAGATCTTACTCCGTGTTGTGTGTGACGTGCATTACATCCAATGCTTTGCGGATGTGTTGCGGTCACTGTTTGCTTGTTGGTATTCTAGTCCAGAAGACGTCTTTATCAGCGAACTACCGCGCACGGTAGTTTCGTTTTTGGGGTTTTCGGTGTGTTCTTAGTACATGAGTGTATGAGACTCTTGCATACTTCTTCTGTGGCTATTCCACTCAGCCTGCCAGAATAAGCGTAACTTCGGTGTGTCAGAATATCTACAAGACCCCGCCCTGTGTAAGTACTCAGGTGGTAATTTTATAAAGGACCGGTTTTTAGGACAGAAGGCAAGGTAACTGACACTGATTTAACCACTGCTACAGAGGCTCTACTTCTATGTTTCCATTCAGATCTTGCGTGAATCAGTTCTACTGTATTCGAAGAACATTTGTTGAATGCTGGCAAAAGTGTAGACCCTAGAATTTATGAGTTTCGGTATCCATGCCGATAACATTTCCATTTGCTTGTTAAAAAATTTACTTTTGGGGAAAATATTTGACCTCTTTGTCTATATATAACTTTTGAAACCCGTTTATGATTTGAATAAAATCTGGCGCACGCGTAGGCTTCTGGCAAGCAACGTTACCACAGTCTTACTGAACTTCGCGATCGGTGGTTAGTATTCCTGCTTCGTATTCGCGAGATTGTGTGTTCAAGTCCAAGTTTCATAACAGTTCGTCAGTTAGTTCAAGAGTTCTTAAGGCTAACTGACACACGGGTCTGATAATACGAAAGTGCATTTTGGTCCTTTAATACTTGGTTGTGCTCTGTTTACATGGGAACGGGTCTGTGGGGAAAAATTCAGTTACGTACTTAATATAACACGGGTTTCTTCTTGTTGTCCTGTGACAAAATTTTCTGGAGGGAAGGAGTTAGTGGTACGAGGGCACAGAGGATAGGAAGAAATTGGGGGAGAATGACAATAGAATGGGGCTGATGAAGTGAATGTGAAAGGAATACGGTAGAAGAGGAAGAGGAGAGAGATAAAGGAATTAAATAATGTGAACAAAGGGGTTAGAGATGAAGGTGTGAAAGAATTGATTTTCAGTGGACTTTTAACAGTAGTTTTGTTATCGAATCAGTAATGTAGATTAGAAATTAACATTTGCAAATTAATCTTGGTATAAACTAAGTGTGGGCAGCAGAGTGCCTCTTTTGATAGAAGGGAACGCGTTATAGAGCAAGAAATGCTAGAAAAAAATACTATACGCTCCATCGGTGATTGTTTTTATCGTGGTTTTTCATAACAACATGTTTTTAAAAAAATGCAGAAACAAATTTAATCGGTCTGGCCAACATCAGGAATTATGTATGGACTGTGTAATGATCTTATCTACAACTTAGGGTCTACACCGTGTAAGGTCCGCCCATGCCTCACTCATTCCTTGAATCGAAACCTGTTCACTTGCAGTGAAGATTATTTAAAAGACACGATGCAGAGAAGAATCGGGGCAGTGTTTATTTAGCGATTGCCAGCAGTGCAGTGGTATATGGAGGGAATTGACCCGAAGATGGACCCGTGAGTCCGAAACACGTCGTGATATACATTAAGACACGTGAAGATAATTTTAAAATTGTGCAAAGACGGTCAGTAATTGTATATGTACTTTCTTACACAACGTGACACTCCGATGCTGTCTTGCCAGTTTCTTTTGATGGGAAGCTCTCTGGACCGTACGGCCAGTTTTGGTGCGATGTTTAAGAAAACCGCTCTGCAGTTTCCAGGAATGGGACTCCGATTATCCACCTAGTAGTCAATAATTTTACTGATATGGCTGTCACAGCTGAAATCGAAAACAGGGTAACGAAATTATGTGTAGGCCCTATTAGACCGTTGATCAGCTGTTGCTTTGATGCCGGGATTCGAGTAGGATAATACATTTAACTTTAATCATTTACTTTAGTGTATTTATCCGCTGGTCATTAAAAATGTCGTGACTCAGAGGGCCAGGAAAATAAAACTGACATGTGTGATGTTACATGAACTTTCAGACTATAACGGTAATCGGTGTGGTTTTGTGGTTACGTGCTTTTTGTAGTGACGCTTAGAACAACAGCAGATGTACAAGAACTTATTTGTTTGTTATGCGGGTAAATTTACGATCCTCTTTTTGTATATACATTTGTTTTCCTAATATGAATCGCACAATATTAATGCAGCCGCGGGAAGATTCAGTATCTGCATTCTGATGTGAACTGGGTAGTGTTTTAAAACAGTTTCTTTCTTCAGATAAAAATGATATGTTTGTGTGTGATGACGGAGGAAAGTTGTGTAACGTTGACCCTGTTATCCTCGTAAAAACGTTGCAGCGTGCATCTGACATGTCTTTGTAAAGCGTTATTTTTTTCATCAGCTGTGTTGTCAGTTGTACTATGAATGTTAATCCTTCCACTTTTTGGATTTTATTTGATAGACTCTTCAGTTATATTACCGCAAAAATAAGAATAATAAATAGCTCTGACACTGACTCTTTCTATGGTGCAGGAAATTATTTTAAAAGTCGAATGTATATTCGGTTTGTCAAGGAATAGCCCACCATCTTTATGGAACCCGAAGGTTTGTCATCGTGTACACAAAATCCCGCTGCCTGAGCTAGTTGCATCCAGTTCACTCCATCGATTCGTATTTCCCTTAGGTCCTTCTTAATGTTATCCTCCCACCTACTCCCATGTCTTCCCAGCGGTCTCCTACCTTCAGGCCTCCCAACCATTACCCTGTAAACTCCCTTCCTCCATGCGTGCCGCATGTCCCGCCCACCTCATCATCCTCGATTTAATCACCTAACAATATCAGGTGAGGAGTACAGGCCGTAAAGCTCATCATTATACAATTTTCCCCGTGATCCGTCTCCTTGTATAGCTCTAACCAACACCAAAGTTACTCCTGCATGTAAGACTTGAGGTTCTCACAGCGGTGAGGATGTCAATGTTGGTCTTCTGGCTTGTGTCATCATGTGTATTTGGCAGATACCAACGCTTCGGAGGAACACACTGTCTCCATCTTCAGAATGGAAGTGTCACCTACGCGTTCCACACGTTACAACCCAGAAGATCAGCATCAACTTATTCCCACACATTTAAATTATTCAGAGGACAGCAGTGTAAGTAAATGTTGGCACAGTCGAGCAGTTCTATTCCAGTACCCCTAAAAATTGGCACACAGCGCCAATGAAGTTTCTTCGAGTGATCAGCCGTTTGAGAAAGGAAATTATGTTTAGTGTTTCGGAGACTGTCTCTGCTTCCGTCATCAGGGCTTGGTATGATGACTGACATGATTGCCTATTATTGTATCACGCATCATATTGATGCAGTCTTCCACACGTTGAGTTTCGGTATTCAGAATGTGGTTTTCTGTTCAGAGCTACCGTGTATTTGAGTAGATGGTTACCGACGTTTTGGAAGAACCTGCTGTCTCCCTCTTGAGAGAAGAAGTGAAACGTCTTTGACCGCCGTGAAAACCTCACATCGCACTGAGTTTGATTATTCTGTGTTTTTAATACAGGATGCAAGAACAGGTGTCTTAAACGTGGATTTCCATCTATTCTGACGTGTATTTAATAATTTTGATTTTAAATAGTTTGGCTATTTACTCTGCATTCATGTGTTTGTTTCGCGACGATCTTAAATTTGCGGTGTGTTTATAAAGCTGGGAGTAGTGTATGTAATGGAGTTTTCGGCTACGCCGCATTGCATTGTGGTCCAAAAGAACATACAATATTTAGATGGTGGACAAAGCGTAAAAGAACATGTTGTAATATTTAGACGATGGAGAAAGTCCAAAAGAACAGTTTAACACAATGCAACATATCATCGCTAGAAACCTTCAAGCTTCGACTGTAATGAGGGTAGTTGATTCCTTATTAGGAGTAGTCACGATCTAACTGTGACGGAGAATGAGACTGTCAGACTGGCCTTGTGTCGATTTACTGTAGTGTCTAGGCAATAAATTCCAGCAAATGTTCAGTTCTACAGCGCCCCTAGATATGTAGGCAGCACCGTCACACTGCTTCTTTATTGAAAGCTGTAGTCCTGAAATAAATAAGTCCCTACGTTGAATAAAGCACCGCGTCATGAAAGCGTGTCAGTTGAGCACCACGCTGCAAATGCGTGTGGGGTGAAGCACATAAAGACTTACGAATTCGTAATCTCGGTTGGGGTAGAAATAAGTGGCCACCTTCACGCCTCGACCGCCTTGTCCCCGGAAAAGATATGTCGGTACACATCGGGTAGGAGGCTGAGTGTGGCCCAAAGCCGGTCCCGACGCGAAATAGTCTCTGTCCTTGCGCGAATCGAACCCCGGTCGTCGAGCCCGTATGCTAGTCACTTTGCTGATTGGCGACTTCCTATTGCAAAAACACCGAGTGAGTGTTATGTAGGAAGCGTTTCTTCGTATTGCGATGCATGTCGAGTATGGAGCAGTGATTGAGTGTTAATTTGAAACTATTTTGTTTTAGAATTGACCTAAGAGAAGAGAAGCATCAGGCTGGATACAGCTGCACACTGAGGGCCTTCGTAATTAGTACTCTTGACTGGATGTTATTGCTTTTGCATGTAGCACGCATTTGAGTCTAGGAGAAATTCATAGTGTTATAGATGTTCAGGAGCGTTCATGTCAACTGTTAGCCTGTCTAACACTTTTAAAAACGAAAAATAAGAAGTCTTCTGTATTACTTTCGTGGTTCAGTGGAACACGGCAGGACCGATCAGATAAAATACATCGTTAACCAGCGTCAGCAAACCAGGCGTTTTTGTTGCGTTGCTGTAATTCGAAAATATTTTAACTTCGCTAAATTTTCGATGAGTAAATTTTAGCCTACTAGCTAAAAACGTTACACAATTTTTGTCCTGCGTTCTGGTGATATGGCCTGGGAGTATTTTTTATGCATGTCATATCTCCCTATTAAATTATAGCATGTACAGATAAGTAAGTCATGTATCCAAAACATCTTTCGTATCTAATTTTGTTTGCTGTGTCACAGCGATACAATTTTTTTGGTCCTATGCATTACATTACTAAAATCCACTTTATGTCAACTTTTACAGCTGTATTTTACTTACCGTCATTTTGCATTTTGTCTAAATTCGAAATTCTGTGCGAGTTATGTCTATTTCTCGCTGCTCTGAGGCTTACAGAACAGGCAAAATATTTGGACTACAACCACACTTCATTGCTTCCTTGGATGTCCGCTCTTACGGCTGCTTCATCCGACGATAACAGATAAAATTCGTCCCTAGAGGCCCTGCAGATGAAAAGTTTTTCTGCACCTGCTTCAGGCTTCATAACAAAGTGTGCCCATAGGATTTTCCCTTGTGTTTTCTCCATCTTAGGATCACAAAGGAGACTGGACTCGTTCAAAAGTAATGATACTGATACAGGCAGGAAGCTGTTCACGTCACAAAGGAGTGTGTGACAACAGTATGAAATGGGAGGGGAGGAGAAGGTCACTTCGTGTGGCTTGTTTGTCAGTTTATCTATTATCTGAGACCAAGACGTATTGCTTGTCTGGTCCTCCCCTTTGGCTACTCAGTGACGCTACAGCTTAATTGACTTCTCAAAGAGGGCTGCTGGCGTACGAACACGGGCTTGTTGCTCGTGAGACAGCAAGAAGCCTGTTCAGATTACGAGGCAGGTAGTATCACCATCATCATCATCGATTCGTCATCCGAATCAGATGTCGATTTTGGTCTTGCAGGTCATGAAGCCTTATGGACTTGTAGGTGGATACCAGAATTTCGGAGGAACATATTGTTTCTATTTTCAAGGCGTAGATTTCCACGGCTGTGGTTATGATGCCTTGTGGACTTGTGGACTTGTAGGTAGATATCAACGTTTAGGAGGAACATGACTCTATCTTCAGGGCTGAAGATGGAGGCAGCATGTTCCTTCGAAAAACATTGTCCACCTACAAATTCAGACAACGCCATAGCAGAGACCATCATTAACAGCTAATAAATTGTTTAAAAATGTGACAGATATTTGTGGGCGACAGTAATGAATCATAATTTTGACCCGTTCAAGAAAAAGTTAAGATAGGATTGAATTGTGGAAGTGCTTGATGTCACTCAATTCAAAATCTTTATGTCTCCAGTTTGGCGCTGCTGTAGGGGTGTTTCTTAGGCATTGTGCATTATCAAAATAGTATGAAAATATTAAAGTTAACTCACTCGACAGAGCAGAGTCTGTCTTGAGATTCTGACAATACACTCAGCTAATGAAGGGGTTCTCCGGCTTTTATGGGAGTTTAATTACAATGTTCACAACATCCCACAACCCTCCTTTATTTTTAACCAGTTGTATCGAGCTTACACCACTGATTCTATCTCCGTATGATCCATTTTCCGCCCGAGCTGGGGCATGCTACGTCACGCATTCAACAGCTAGACCTACCTAAATTATACGCTATTTGACTTTAGGAAATAGGAGGACAAATGGTTCTGCACTGAGTTGTAGACCACATACCCACATTTCAATTTTCATTTTCTCATGAATGTTTTATTTATTGTAATCCCCAAGTATGTCAATTTTGACATTTGATATTAATTACGTTTAGATTGTGAATTTATCATGCGTTCTGATGAGGAGACATGAGTATTAGTTTCATCTATGCCTACTTCAAGAATAAACTCCTTATAAGGCCCGTAAGACCATCTCTGTTTTTATATATAGTACATAATTTTGTCCAAGCAAAAGAAACCATTAGTCAATTGAAAATTAATTAATTAATTAATATGAGGATTTGGAATCAGTGAAACTTCTCGTGCCTTTCGAACATTGAACTTTTTTGTATGTATCAGACCTTTTTCTAAATGCTTTAAGCGAAATTACTGGAAACAAGTTTCGTAATCCCCTAATTCTAGGGAAGTAGTTGTGAGCTTGGCAGGATTGCTCCCACGAAACAGTTGCCACTACTTGTTGCATCAACTGAATCTTGCTTCTGCTAGCTCGTTCGCCAACAATAATGGATGAGTTTGCATGAGCGTGTTGCCGATGCTTGGGCTGCTTCTACTCCTGTACCACTGCCGCGTTGCCATGGCGACGAATCGCATTTACCCAGAGCAGAGTAGGAGCAGTAGCTATGAAAGGATAGGGCAGGAGCCACCCCCATCTTCTGCCTGTGCAGTAGATATGCTAGGTTACAAGTCAAATGCATGTGGAGGTGAAGCACTCTGAAAGCCCTGTCGAACATCGCAAATACGTGCCTAAAAGCTCTGAACGTGTAAAGTATTAAGAAGCCTTAAAATTGAACTTGCCGAAGATGCGTAAAGACAGACGGATTCCTTGGTTGCAACAACTGCGTTTATCGGTTGTACCGGACGACATGGTAAAAACGTGGAAAACATATAGGCAATGACAAGGGTGCGTTAAATATAACCAGACGTACATGGGTGAATAATATTACAATAGATCTTGAGGAAACAGTTTGTGAGGGTGTGGACTGGATTCGTCTAGCTCAGAATAGGGTCTGGTTGGCCTTTGTGGGCTGGGTAATGAACCGTCGAGTTCCTTCAACGACGAGAAATTCTGGACCAAGTTAGCAAGTGTTGCCTTTACAAGAGAGTCATCTCTCCATGCAGTTTCGTAGTTAAGTCATTTGTACAGCCCCTGTTAATGTCATGTTTGGTGAATTTCTGTAGGAGCAGTTTGGACGAGGCGTGTAAAGATGGTTTGAGCGCTTTGATTACTTCAGATTTGTTTAGGTCTTTTTCTGCTGACGGTGTAAAGTGAATTTGGTAGAGTGCGTGGTATCTAGACCTCCAAGAACTCATGCTAATGCTCACCCTTTAGGCTGCCCTAATTTGCGGAAGATACAAGTGTCGTGCCAAGGGTTGCGTGCGTAATGTACTCCCTCCTTTTCCTCATGTAGACCACAGGCTGTGGATTCTTAAAGTAACTAAATTCGTCATAAACCGCTTTTCCAGTAGTTAAAAGTAGTTCTGCTTGTTTATTACTCGAGAATAGCGTTTCTATAGCGGTGTTTTACTTTTTGTGTCATGACGCCAGATGTGTACATCAGACACGATGTCTCATCCAAAATGTCATATAGTATTTATTGTTTATTATTTCTGTCACCACAGTTCAGTATGACACGACAAGAAACGTAAAGCACAGAAGTAAAAAAGGAAACTTTAACGTTTCTTGATATTCTTTCATCGTACATAATGCTGTGTGTGTTTTGAGGACATGTAGCACGCATGCGAAAGATTATAGATTAATAAAAAAATTAGTTGATGAAGGCAAACGATTTCTTGGGAGATCTAGGTATAGATGAGAGCATATTATTATCAGGGATCTTGAAGTCGTTAACGAATGTGAAGAATGAATTAAGTCTCTGTTTCTTTTCTTTTATGGTGTTTGATCACGCCCGTCCCTCCTTGTGATTTAAAATTACCTACCGCCCCTCCCTTCTCGTGAAATTGTTCTTCTTGTATTTTAGGGACTTCATAAAAATTGTTGTAAATTTTAATTTAGCACACGCTCTTCGCTTTGAAGTGTTCATGGTTTTCCTCGCTCACTCCAGGCGAATCTGATTTTAAAGAAGCCATTTCCCTGTAGAATGTGTGGGGCCTTCCTGCTTCGTATTCTGGAGGTCTGCGGTTCAGATCTCTGCCCGGAGACCGGATATCCTCACGGGGGCGGGGGTCATGGTTTTCTTCAGTTTCTCCAAGCAGATATCATTATACTACCTTAAATTAGGCCACGACCAAATCTTTCCACATCCATTCCAATTCATTATTCATATGTTATTCGACGCAAGATGGTAAGAGCTGCAGGCGGCGTCTTTACATAAACCACAAATAAGTAATTAGTGTGTGGGCCCGGAGCTGTCTGGACGTGGTAACAGGGAATTATTCCTGGATCTGCCGGAACTCGTACCTCGCTCTGTTACTCGGTCTAATTCCTGTTAATTTTGTATTACTGACAACTGAGCCGTGTTAACAAGGTACTCCAGAACCTTTCGGTTATCGATCGTGGGTTTATTGTCTTCAGATTCACAGTGCAAGTTGCCTCCGTGATGACGGTGTTCCTGTAGATATGAATCAGAACTTTGTTTGCTCAACTGAACAAACTTTACTCGGATCAGTCGATCTGATACACAGCACGTGGTCTTCCTTTAGCCGATTATGTTGAATTTGTGACAAACTGCTGCACATTCTAGCTCATGTACTCTCAAAATTGACTAACCTTGCCAACCAAACACAAGGCACCATGACAAGGATAGCCAACCATATGCCCGCGGGCACCTTGTTGCCCCCGAAAGATTTTGGGGAGCCCGTGAGGATTTTAGAATATTAAAAAGGAGTAACAAAAAAGCTTCCCTGCTGCACGCCATGTGGGCGTTTCGGGGAGGGAGTGTGTAGCTCCTACTCGTTCTTAACCTTATCACTAAATGGAGGTGAGTGGTCAGCGTTATGCCCCGGCCGCGCTTTGCCTCCGGGGAGAGGACCCTGGTACCAATTTGACAGGAGACTGGGTGGGCCCCAGAGGATAGACGAAAAGTCGTCTTCCCCTGTCGGGTATCAACCCCGTTCGTCCAGTCTGTAGCCAGTCACTGCTGACTGACCTACCCTGGCTCTAACTTGGAAGTTTTTTTTTGTGGATGTTTTGTCATACTTATGCGGTATTTACTTTTTAGTCAGTTGGTATACCAGATGTGAGAACGTAATCGCAATTTAATATTTAAATTAACATATTTCTCGACAGATTCGTAAGGTGCCCGCTGTAAATTTTAAGCTTTTAAGCTGCTTCTAGTTGCCTTGTGTTAATGTGGAGTAACTAGGGACAGGTACTGAAAGATATGCTTTGGTATGCCGTGTCACTCGACGTTCCCGTTAACGTACATTTCCGTCGTGAGAAATGAATGCGATGCTTCCAGACTTTTAAACAGCATTCGAGAATAATGTTGTACCGAAACTCGCCCTGGTCATACAGAAGTGGGAAAGTTGAGAAATTTATGAATGTGACCCCTTGAAATTGTTTCAGGATGTATTATACTCGTGTGTGAGATCACACGCCCAACAAATTCATCCTATCGACGTTTTGTTATTTATTAGTTGTATAAAATATAAATGAAAGTTACGTGAAACATTAATCTTGTTCCTTAATAAATACTTCGTTAACACTTTGAAGCACAAGGCTTATCTAAATAATATTTAAGAATTCAACCCGTATCTAAAAAAAAAAATGCATTATGTCTACATTACAAAGATCACTTGCTTAACGCTATTTAGGAAAATAATAGCTGTTTATTATGAGAATCATTCGAAAGCGATAAAGACTGTGGGCAAAATACTGATTTACTTGAATGTTAAAGCAGGCGCTACATATAGTTACCACCATGCTTTAAAATGTTAAACATTTGGCTTCCACCAGAGCATAGGGAAAATCTATCTGACTGCTTAGAACAGAGTTCGTAAGTAGCTGATACAGACCTGTCTAGACAGATTGTCAAAATCTTACTCTTTTGTGGAACTCGAAGGTTCATTTTTATGGGTTCCGAAGTTTTGTTACCGTGTTGATCGTGTCCTGAATTTGTTTGATCCACTTCGCACCCTACTTTTTTGGAATCAGGTTTTGTAGTTTAACTTCATGTATGCGTGTGTATCCCAAGTGGCCTCTGTGTCTGCGTCGATTTCTCATCTTTGTGTGATGCGTGAAGAGTACAAATTTCGAAGCTCCTCTTTCATATTTTTATCGATTTGACTGATTTTCCCAAATAAAAAAAAACATGGTGTCCCGTCGTGTATAACAGACCTCAGACAGGGTATTTTGGGTACTAGGGGCTTAGTGACAAGGGGACGTTACCTTTCCAGCATTATCTTGGATGAAGAGTCAACAAGTTAGGAAATTTTCTCATAATTTATCTGTTTTGGAGTGCAGGTAGTGCGGCCTTATTTGTTCCCTCAACACATGACCATGGCTTTTGCCGATGACGCAAGTGACGTCACATATGCCTGGAGTCAGTGACCTTTGCGAGGGCGAGCTGTCTCGTTGTGTGATGACGTCATGGCAGGGATACCTGCTTGTGATTGTGTGGACCGAGTGTCTGGGGATTCCCTACGCGGTTCCCAGGTAAACCGCACACAGAAACACACGTAAGGTGCCCGTTGCTGTTTCCAAATTTTGACAAAAATTGGAATGTATAGATACATTTAAGTAAAATTACGGTGTCAGATCTCATGGAAATTCGTTGATCGGTTTACGAGTTGTTGGTGAGAGGGAACAGACAGACTTGGTACAGCTAACAGGTCCATTCTTGCAGCTTCTTGGACAATACTTTCCGGAGGGTTTTGTGGACATGTTCCGCGAGCTTCGATGCCGGGTCCCAGCTTTATTGCAGTGTTAATTCTCGGAAAGGTGTTTTCGGTGTTTAGTTGTTTGTTGCGGATAGTGGAGTGCCCGTGTCGCTGTGGAGATGACCCAGAATGCTAATTGCTTTTCTACGTTCTCTCTTATTTTGTTTTGTAATTTCAAGTAAACTGGCAAAATCACATCCAACCATGGCAAGATGTTGGAAATTAAGCAGCACAGTGTTGCGTGCTGTGCTCGAAGGGTGGAAGTACTTTCTCTTATCGTCCATTTTCACTTTATGTAGAGCAGGGATGAACAAACCACGGCTCGTTGAAATATTCAGACATTATCGATAAATAATACGTCGCTTTATTGAAGATCACATGTTCACACTCACCGCCTTGAGAACCTGAAATCTCACATCGTTTAATTGGTTCCTAATTTATTTGTGATCTGTGTAAGCCAGCTTTAAGTAAGGTGTGAGAAACTGGGATAGTACAATTATCTAAGATAATTTGGTTTGTATTTTGACGTAAATTAAAGTTTCGGGGTACCTAATAGGCCGACACGTAGCCTGTTTTCTGTTTTATTTGCTTTATTTTTACCTGCAATTGAATACGATAAAGTTGAGTGGGACGCTTCCATGGCCCCGAAATTTCGCCATGGCATTCGATTGGAAGTACAGATCGTTCTGAAGTGTTTCAAAATAGACCGATAGCTCTGTGTAACTTGATTACACATTGGGAGATACATTCTTTTGCAGTTCCATTTTTGTTAATTGAACGCAGGATCCCCACATGTTGCTTTTAACACCTCTCATTGTCAATTTTAAATGACGCGGTTGTGTCCAGGTCAATGGACTATGCTGTTTAATACAAGGCGACAGTGTCCTGTATCCTGTTGATGGAGCGAGTGACCAGCCAGCGTCATTTTTGGTCTGTATGTTGCGCTTATTTTATCTTTGTAATCTGTTGGTGCAAAGTAATTCATTAGATAACCCAGGATCCACTCATAACAAACATTAACGTAATATGTGTCTAGTGACGAGCTGTTCTTACCAATGTAATAATCCGTCGGGTTTGTAAAGGCTGGAAGTTTCGGAATGACTGTAGTTTAGGATTTGGTTACTGTTCACTACGCCTAGGCTTAATAACAACATTAATCAGCAGCCAGGATCCACCGAAAACCTTTCTTCCCTGTGATCACCCGGCATTTGCTGTGTCTCTCTGCCTCTTTTATTTTCAATGTCGCCTCCATCATAACACCCAGCGCCATTTGCATTACCAGTTCTTGTCACATGTATCATCTCCACGACCATCACCATCGCAATGATTCGTCATGTTAGGTCTGCACCTTGACATTCGCAAGTCTGATATTTTATTCGTCTTCATTAAATCCCACGCGTGTTGTTGACCACTCACCCCCATCTAGTGCCGAGGTCAAGAAAGAGAGGAGCTATACCTCCACTCACTCCAAACGCCTACATGGCGTATAGTGGGACAAACTTTACTCTACTCATTAAATCCCACACGGTAGAACGCTGACTTTTCCGATAACGTTTCACTTTGATCTGTGCTGCCCACAGATTCCCATTCCCAAGATTAAACCTCAAACATACCTCAGAAATCCTAACTGGTCTGGCTTCGTAAGCAGTTTCAGAGTTGCTGACCTTCAAACTATTGCTATCCCTAGAAATGTTTCAGGCTTATCTTGTATAAGCACTTTCGTGGCTTGGTTATTGAACAGTCATTTATAAAAATAATAATATAGTTAAAGCGTTCACCCCAAAGTATAAAATGCTGCTTGGTTTTCATCCAAAGGTTACTTCTTCAGAAGGCAATAGTACGCAAAGCTAGTTTAGAAATCCCGCTTCTGTGGAACCTGGATTTTGTTTACCGGGTTCACAAGAGTCCGCCACCGTTACCAGTCCTGAGTCAGATGAGTGCAATCCACACCTTCAAACCTTATTTCTTCAAGATCCATTTTCGTATCATTCACCCATCTACGATTACGTCTGCTGATCGTTCTGTCACCTTAAGGCTTCCCAACTAAACTTTTGTATGCATTTTAATCTTCCTCATGCGTGCTGCTTGGAGCCTAGACGTTACTAAGCTTTATTAACTAAATTCTTTAGTAGAACACGAAGGATCAAAATCTGTAATGCCGAAAATTACCATTGGACATGATGCTATGCCGAAGAACCATTTTAAAATTGTATTCTTTAATCGCTTTGGTCTTACACATGTTGGAAGGGGGGGGGGGTCCCACTGATGTTTAAAATAACAGTGCAATTGAAAACAGTTTCCCCCGTGGATTTCTCCCGCATGCATATTAAAAAGTTTCGTAATTGCCCATTCATAAAGAAAACAGCGCATGCGACAAATAATTTTTTACCACCAAAAGATGCTGTCAACTTGTAGATTTGGGCTGTCGTGCATAAATCTGATCATATTGCGCTTTCAACAGTTTATATGTATTTTGGAAAATTCATTCATACAATTCTGTGCCGACTGTTTATTTTTTCTTATTTCAGTCTATTAGCGTAGCGGATAATCCAATGAATAGTCTACTAAAAGCAAGAAACTCTCTTCTTCATAGTGCTCTGTAGTGTTCCCTTTACATTTGTAGATTTATAATTCAGTTGAACAGCACGTCTTAACGAAGCTTTTGTTGTGTATCGGGCTCGTAGCTCGGTTCGATTCCCGACAGAAGAGGGTTTTTGTCTTCGCCATGCATCCAGACTGGCTGTGAGATCCACGTGGCAGAAAAAGAGAGAAAGCATGATGTAGACCAGAAAGAGAAGAGTGGAAGAAGAAAGTGGATATACAGAGAAGAATGACGATTGTAAATAGGAAGACGTGAGCGACGTTACTAATCTGATTTATATACACTGTGTAAAACCCTGGATGAAATGCTGACGGAAAATAAAACTTGTCTCTGTCAGGAATAAATATCCCTTTCAAGTGACACGCCAGACAGCAATTGTTTTGTTTGTCAGATGTTTAAAAGCTGGTTTTATAATGAAAATACATTCTGCATTTTACTGTATTTTGTTTTGTGGTTTTTAATGCTTCGATGTGATGGGAAAAGTTGAACGCGAAAGAAACAGAGAATTAATGAGAACGACAAAGAACACAAGTCATATATTCCATAGCTATAGGAGAAACAAGGAATCATGAGAGTAAATAAAGCAAGTCTAGATGAGTGTGGAACTTTATTGTTTGTTTGTTTGTCACATAGTCAATTCCTCGTGACGTCGGTTACCAAATATGACGTCGTTGATGCTAGAGACGTATCTGACGCGATAAATTGGTGTGTAAACGCGCAATATCTTATGGTTCAGCCATGAACTTAATAAATGCAAAATAAAATGCTTGTTTATAGACAAATTTTCAAAGACAATGGGCCTTCGATACATTATTAATTTAGTATTTATTGATGACAGTATGAGAAGATGGAACGTTTATGTTAAAATATGACTTAAATTTAAGAATTACAAATTGAATTATTGTAAATAAATGAAAATATCAAGTTTAGCCTCGTTATGTCCGGATTTTACAAGCAATAGAATGTCGAAAGCACAAAATGGGTCTAGTGGTTGACTTTTATGAATACGATATTGAACCTTTATTTTCCATAAAGACAGGGAAATCTAATAGCAGTTTCTCAGGAAGGATTCTGCTTTGTACAGTTAGGTAGTTAGTTCATTTGTCGTTAGTTTCATTACGTAGGGAAATACAGGTTATTATTTCCAGTATTATATTTGAAAAGTCACGGGTACTAAAATAGCATGTCACCGCACGACCTCAACTTTTGCAACCCCTGTACTTTACACTTACAACAAATGCGATAAGATGCAGTACAGAACATTGTAGAGACCTTTTCTTGGCTTCTCTGTGGGCTTAAAATCATTTTCATAGCTCAAATAATTTTTCTTTTAGCCTTAAGAAGTACAGGAATTGCCCACACATTCCGACCTTTTGTAATTACGACATTAGGAAATTTGACGCAGAAGTCTTGCGTCATTGTGGTCTTCTTACGCCGCGAGTTTATTCACTGTCTCAATTTCACGTAACGTAAAGGACTGGGTTCGATTTCAGCACGAGATGATGTGTTCACGTATGACCATCGTTTAGTCAGTTCAAGAGTTAAGTTTGGTTTGGCACCCATTTTATGCTGAAAAATAAGTGAAGACCGTTGACTTAAAATAAGTATTGGATTCGTGACTAGTCCGTGAATAAAAGTAGATGGTGTGACAATGTTTGCACTGAATTTCAGCGACAGTAGTCGGAAAGTGTAAGACGTTGAATATTACATGAGATTTCTTTGCTTGCAGGGTTCGGCAGGTATATATATACTAACGTAGCACAAGGAGTAGCATTTAAAACTCAGCCTTGAATACTACACGTGAACCCCTTCACGCATTGCGAAATGGAGATGGTTGTCTTCTGGGTTGTTGCGCCGTGTTGTCTGGTAGAAGTTTACCGACTTTTCAGAGGTCCTCCACTATCAGGGCGATGAGTACGTCGGTAAACTTCTGCCAGACTACACGGCGCAACAACCCAGAAGACAGCCATGTTCGGACTCGCCGCCATGAAAACCTCAAACCATACATAGCGAAATGCGTCACGAACAGCATCAAACTATTTCCTTTTCCTAATATCGTAAACATAAGAGGTTTGAATGTGTGTGATACATTCCCGAACGAATCTTTCCAGCGATTAATGGCGAGTAATGTTCGGGCATGAACACACGTTCAGCTCGTGAATACACCATGTTCGCCCCTGCACATCGTTTTCGCATTGCGAGGACAGCGATTTAAATATCATGGGGGAAG
>NW_019059712.1:668405-684564 GCF_000696155.1 Zootermopsis nevadensis | reverse complement strand
GCCGGTCTGGACGCAGAGGCTAGAGGAAAAATCCTCTGCCCCTGTCGGGGATCGAACCCCGGCTGTCCAGCCCGTAGCTAGTCACTATACTGACTGAGCTATCCCGGCTCATAATGTGTATACCGTAGTTGGCTTTTTAAGAGGGGCCATTTTTGATAAATTTTTTGACGATGCCATCAGTTCTTCAAACTATATAGCGTCGAATGATAGACTGATTGATGAATAATAAATTTGAAACCATGTAGAAGGAAGCGGTCGTGTGTCAGATTAAAGTTCTATCGCAACGAAAAACCTCAGACAGAGAGACGTTCTCCGGACTGAGATAAGAACCCGGGACCTCTCTATCGCGACATTCGGTGCAGTTAATTGTAACATGTGCCGTATCCGTGTGTCATTTGTTTTCAGTAGAAAGCTTTATGGAAAGGTCATAAGTGTGTTTCTTTCCTGTTTGTGATTTGTCGTAGTGGCTCTGAACAAGTTCCCCTTCTTCACTCAGTAGCAGCTTATGTCTGGCTGAGTGCTATCATGCACGTCCGCCACTATTTCGTCTACTCTTGCCTCACTATTCCGGTATATTTATACTATACAGTGGCCTTCAGTTGGCCATGGTAGGTAGAGAAGCACTGTCGGCGAGCGAAAGCAGGCTGCAGACAAGCTCATGTTCCGTGTCGTACTCTGTTCTGTTGGTACTATAAACGTCGATGTTTCATAGCAGTATTTTAGCTGAATGTCGTCCATAAATAATTGTCATAGTAAAGTAATTGAAGGAAATATGGCAAATGCAGGAAATATAGCCAAGTTGCTGTCATACTTTCACAGATTGTCAGCAGAAATCAGCGCCATTAGGTCACGAACATCGGCGAAATTGTGTTTAGTGAGACAGTCGCCAACTGCGAGACATTGCTTCTTGTTATACGTAATATGAATGTCAGAACAGAGGAAATACCTTGCATCTGACGTTCAGGACACAAGTAATATGCCATTAATCCCCATAAACAGTAAATGTATTAATTTGCTTGGAGCTAAATCGTTGGTGAAATTTCTGTACATTTATATGGTATAACTGGGTTTCATGACATTCTTTGTTAGACCACCTCCTGGCAGAGATAAAAAGAAACATACCATGTGCAAGTTACATGACCAACCTTGCCCAAAAACTAAAGATTATCTTCGTAAGCAAAAAAGAATTACTAATGCGATTAGATGGAATGTACAAGCTTGAATGAATTCAAAATTTTGACGAAAAAGAATGCAGGTGAAGTTTCTTCCGTCACATCACTTTAAATTAAAAATACGAGACTTTCTGTTGCTACTTTTAGGTTATAAACGTAAAATAAACCGTAATAATGTTTTAAAACGTCGTGTGTTTAATTGTCTTATATTTGGGTTTACATTTCAGTTGGCCATATTATTTGCACTGTGCAGGTAATATGGACGAAAGCACATCTTTCAGAAAACAACCCTTTTCTGGCGTTCACGATGAAAGACAAAGGTTAAAATATTTTCAATGTAGCTAAATGAGTGTTGTAGTAGATACATATATCGCGTCTGTTTAAAAAAAAAGATTAATATTATGAGAAAATAGGAAAGCTTAGCATGATCATATTTCATTCAGATACCTTATTAGGGTTTTGTCAAAACAAATCAGGTGAAGATCAGTTAAGCACCCGGCACTAAATGGGAGTGAGTGATTAGCCCCCAGTACACATGGGCTGTGGGTTATGAGAGCCTCAGAGCCGGTCTGGACGCGATGACGAAAAGAAAAGTATGTGCCTCCCCCGGTATCAAACCCCGGTCATCTAGTCAGGAAACCGACTGAGATGTCCCGTATCCTTATAAACACTAATGATATAATTATTAAGTAAGTAGGTAGAGTACCCATCCTTTGCTTAGAGTTCTTAAATTAAACTCTATGTTTACTGAACTAGTTACACGAAAAGATGTGATGTTACGCATCATTATGCCAAATAAATTCGTAGTTTATGCTTCTAACTACTGTGTAGGTCTATTTTAGATTAATCTTATACACCACTTTTAATTCAGTACATAAACAATATAGACTACGATAGGAAACTTAATTTATCGTGTTATAGCATCGCATAGGTTGGGAAAGTACCTTAAATTAGGCCACGACCACTTACTTTCGCATTCTTCTAAATTCTTTATTCATCGTATCATTTTGTAGTGTCAGGTGCTGAGCGTGTCGTTAAACAAAACACAGAGTAAATGTTACATAAATATTTTTTCTGTTATTTAGCGTCATGTGGCCATGATTATTATCGATATTTGCTTCTAAATGTTTTTATGCTTGGCTATACCAAAACGTCTTTCTGTAGGAATTTACATCGTCAACACAAAACATTCGGCAAGAAAACTCTTTTTCAAGATTTTCCATCTCTGCCATAAGACATATATCCTGAAACTAGCAGGACGCCGTATTATTGAAGTCTTTCGCCAAGTAATCGCCAACTTCCTTATATAAGGCTAAGTGTGATTTGTTACGCACACAAAGGAAATATTTGAAGTTAGTTCTGTGAGCGTGGCATTGAGCCGGTTCCAAGTGCGAATGAGGTGTAATAATGCCGAAGTAATTAGATTAAGAAAGAGAGAGCAAGTGTAGTATAACTGACTTCGTAGAGTCGAGTTCTTAAGAAGCCAGTAGACGCCGATCTGGTCATGAAATTACCCGTCTTTTATGGAACGAGAAGGTTAATTAATTCGTTCACAAGAGATTGCCGTTTTAATATTGTCTTCCCATGTGTATTCAGGTCTCCTAGTTTGTCTATCGCACTTCATGCAACAGGGTTCTTCTTGAGAAGCTGTAACTCACTCACCTAGTCAAAAAATGTCCTGCCTTTCATGGAATCCGAAGGTTCAGGACCGTGTTCACAAGAGCCCATTCTGAGCCAGTTTAATCCAGTCCATGCATCATACTCTGCAGTTAACAGATTATAGAGGAATAAATTGACTGTTGCACATGATAGCAAATGGCTGTCAGCATCACATCTCCTCTCTCTTCACTCCGTACTGCTCACTGGAATAATCGATCTATTTAGCAGGATTTTGCGTTTCTCCCCCTCCTGTTCCCTCGCGGTACAGCGGTTGAGTGACGTTTCTAACACATTGTGATTTAATCAACATGAAGCTGTCTCAACTACATAGGCATTATGTTGGAATGTCAACTGGAAGAGGACTCAGGTCTGTTACGGCACGGGTTTTGTGGTCGTCTGTCATTATCGTTGGTTTGCTTGACTGCTAGTGGGTGGTTTCTGAGGATAAACAGTTTGTAGGAATTGCACGTCTTTGCATCCACTTTCTTCCTCTGTCTACAGAAATTCTCCAGCCTGCATGTCTTCTTCTACTTAGCGTCAACAGAGAAGTTTGTGAACATTCTCAAGGTCGGTATGGACTGCAAGCTGCCAGAAATTTGAGTGTTGAGGATAATATTAGGACCAAAGATCTCTGGAATAATCCAAAGATGGTAAAAAACATAATTAGGGACTTATAATATATACTGCTCAACAGATATTGTTAGGGCGATCAAATTAATTCGCCTCGTGTGTGCGACTGGGAGATAAAAAATGCATACAAAATATTAGTCGGGAAATCTGAAGGAGAGAGGCCTCGTGGGAGACCTAGTTGTGGATGGAGAACTGTAACAAGAGTTTTATGATTAAGAAGTACGTATGAAGTTGTGCATCCACTGGATTCAATTACCTTAAGGCAGGATTTAGTGGTGGGTTCTTTGGGTTCCATAACAGACGGTGATATGTTTATCATCTGAGCGATCATCTGTTGCTGAAGACAGACTCAGCCACTCTTCCCCGTGGTGTGAGCGTGTTAGAAGATATCCCAATTTATTCTCTGTTGTCTTGTCGAAAAGAATAGAACCAGTACGACTTTCGTAGTTCTGTGCACCCTTTCATAAAATCCACGTGTCCAATTTGGTGTTTGTGTGTCAGTTCCTAGATATAAAATTGCATAAATGCATTCATTTTGTTAGGAGGGGGGTTAATTGTTACATTTTTAATGCTAATTTTTATTAAATATTTTGTTCCAGGCCCAACTTACCGAGCGACTGACAGCCCAGATCGAATATGTGGAAAAGGTAAAATGCGAAATTAATAGGCTGTGACGTCACATAATGGCCTCGTATCATCTTCAGTGCTTGCAGCAGATGAACGCTGCTTCGTACCTGTGGGTAAATGCCGTCTTCCGCTGAATTAATTAGTGACGTATGCCTTTCTATACTTCTGCAGTATCATAGCACCACAGAAATATGTCGTCCTTTCTGTGACGTTTGATCTAACAGTGTTATAATAAGAAGACTATAAAATTCTCCATCCTGAAATGTTGATACGGTCACAAAGATATTGGACTGTGGTTGTAGTGAGAAATTAGTGCGTGTATTTCCATTAACCCGTCGTGCATTGTCATTAAAAAATATGGGCCCATTATTAGCTACTGTGTACTGAATGAAGTCTGCTTACACTGTACATAGGTGTCTTTTGATTATAATTCAAAAATTAAAGGCAGGAGCCATAGTATATTCGAGCACAGTGTGTATAGTAAATACGCGAACTTTTCAAACCAGACCGTGAAAGAGTGGATATAAACACATTACAAGAATAACGGTATGTCGTTGTGACTTGAATAATTACTTAGGTTAAATAAGTCATCCGTTTGTTTTTTTTGGGTGTAAATTTGTGGAACTCATTTCGTATTGCGTAGGTTAGGTACAAAGGGTAACACCAAATCGATAAATATACTTGTCGATGCTGTATGTTTTCGTTGTAATGAGTACGTTTTATCAGTAGTGTTTAACCCATATATTCAAGGGTGACCGAGGATTAACACCAACCACCAGTGTAGGAGAATCACGTAATAACATTCAACACTGAGCCAGCATTTTTGAAGTATTACAGGAAGTGTCAGGCTAGAATGGAATCGTTTCCCATATCAAGTCATAATGACTGGACTTCTAGGACGTTACGTATGTTTCGTTAACTTTTTGAGACTTGTGTACGGGTGAAAGGTGTTGTAATTAGGTTTTATGATCAGTGGTGTTTTGTTGAAATGCGTGTACCGCCCCAGCGATCTTCTCGCAGTAACACTGCAACATCAGCCACTTCCGGTGGTAAAAGGTTATCAACATCCATATCAGTTTCCGGTAATCCTGCATTGTCCGTCAAGAAGCGGAAGTTGCAGTCTGAGACACCTTCAGGAAACAAAACTTCGTTTAAAACTACTTCTGTTGGTGATGCTTCAACATCTGACCAACATTCCAAAAGAAAACAACCACTGCCACAAATTAAAAAAACGTTGCATCATTTTAAGAAACGTGATGCTGCATTACTTACAAAATCATTGAAATCCAATATCACTGCAAAGAAACCGCATTCCAATAAAAGTAGCAATGTGCCGTTGGTGGGTTTGAAGAAAATAAAGTTTAAAGAAGGTAGGCTCACTATCAAGAAAATATTGGTGACTTCTTCAGAATCTAAACCGCAAAAGAAGCTGGCGAAACCTGCTACTAAAACTGCACCTACAAAGAAACAAACAAATAATAGCAACAAGAAAGTGATTTCTGCTGTCGAATCTTTGTCGGTACCGCCCGTCGCTGAAGACCAAGCTCCTGGTGGTAGCAACTGTGGGAAGTACTCCAGCGAGACAGAAGATAAGCTGTCTGCTTTACAGAAGAAGACTCAGTATAGAAACCAGCCTTCATCCAAACAAGTCACCAAGAAGGCCAAGACTGTTATTGGGAAAAGTAAGAGCTCTGCCTTAATTTCTGCCCCTGTTCCTTTTACGCGGACCAAGAAACTCGAGCAGAAACAAAAAGTAAAAACTGTTAAGAAAATCTGTCTGAAAACGTATCCGGTAACAAGACACGTTATGGTTATGCACGTTGAACAGGAAGCTACAGCAGGAGGAAAGAAGAAGGTCCCGACTAGGAGGAAACAGATAACTGGCGAAGACACCGGAGGTAACGATACATCAAGTCATGTGACTAGTAAGACAAGCGGTTCACCAACATGTGACAGGCAACTAAGTGGTGGTGCCGGCGACAATTTGGAGTCGAGTAATCACGTAACGTCGCAGGCGCCAGAGAAGATTGTCAGTAAAGGAAGCGCAAAGAAGGCCAAAGATGAGGAAAGTGCAATAAAGGAGACCGATAAGAAGAAGGTAGCAAAAAAGAAACCAAAGACGGAAAGCGCAGGAAAAGGAAATGGGACAGGGATTGAAGATAAAGTCGGTGTTATTATATCTGTACCTACCAAAGACAAGAGTGAAGTGTCAGTTCCAAAGAAAGAAGGTAAGATTGGAAATAAAGATGATTCCACGTCTAAAGTTAAGTGCGTGAAGAAGAAGAAGAAGAAGCCAAAACCTACAGACGCGTTACTTTCAAAGGGAAAACCCACAAAAAAGTCACCAGTATTAAAAAACCCTAAAGTTATATCTACGAAGGCAAATAAAATTAAAATGCCGAAAATTACGTCCAACACAAAAGTTGTTAAGAAACAACAACAGTCAAAGAAGAAGGAACCCAGACCCGCCGTGAAAAATGTCGTAACGAAGATCCAATTTTCAGCGGACTGTCCCGTGGATGCTAGACAAGAAGAGGAAGTGAAGCAGCAGGACGATGATGATGATTCGTCCACGTCGGACGAGATTACCTTAGATGTGCTGTTTCTACGCCAACAGCAGATGAAGCAGGAGAAGGTTATGAGCGATGAACTTCCCTTTGGTCAGCGGTATCAGTGTGAAGGAATAAGCGGCCCGTCTTCCCTCATTGACACCAGTAAGCAGGTAACTGCTCAAAATGTTGAAATCAAACCTTCACTGCCAATGTTAGCCTCTGTTAAGGTTGAAGAACCCGTTCCCAACCTTCCTGTTGATACTTTGTCACCTTCGACCATTAACACTTCGGATGATGAAGATTTGAAAAGTATAAAGAATCGCATTAAGATTAAGCTAGAAGAAGATAATACTGAGATTGGTAGAGAGAAATTGTCTGCTCAGTCTGAAAAGAACACAAAGAAAAAAATGATAACAGCAAAGTTAAGGAGTGACGACAGTTTTACAAATCGAGGGAAAAGTGAGGATGTGAATATAAAGAAAGAGGCAAAGGATGAAACAGAAAATAAGAAAAGTGATTCCGACGTTAAAGTTACAAGTGATAACCGCGGCAAGGAGAGGGTTAAGAAGCTGCTCAGCGTTAAGCGTTCGAGGGTCGATGGCGGAAAGAATGGAGGTAGTGGGAGTGATACTGAGCAGCGGGCCCGGCGGATGAAGCTGTTTGGTTTCTGGAGCGGCCCGAAACGCCATCGCGTGGCGTCGTTAAATGCACTGGCCAAGGTGCATTGTCTCTATGAGAACGAAAGTCGAGGTGCTTTGCTTGGTATCTGCGGTACCAATGGAGGAAGTAGCCGACGTACTTCGAAACCACCCCCATCACCAGAAAACGACACCGTCATCCCTACGAGAACTCTGCGTTCAGCGCCTGGACTGCGAGGGATGGGTAAACACTGGGACATGCACAACGCGTCTTCGACATCTTCGTCTTCGCCATCGTCTGATGACAACGAAAGTAATAGCAGTTCTTATATAGCACGCCATGCCGCTCCGCCTGTATCTTCAAAACAGAAACGTCGACAGCCGAAAATGGCGACGTCTACTGCAGCCTGTAGCATTAAGAAGAAATCAAAACAGATCAAGAACATGAAAAACGTTGTTAAACGACGAAGGAATAGGTGCGAGCTTATGATGGATCTTAAAGACATGGTCGTTAGGAAGAGGATGGCAAGTCTAAACGCGTCAGCTATCCTGGCTGCTAGCTATTCGGTGGAAAAACGCGCCGTGAAGAGTGTTAAAGAAGATTGTGGGACGGCCGTGGGCGCAGATTCCAGCGTCAACAGCGTCCATCAAGTAAAGAAGAAAACAAAGAAACGCTTGGTGACGAAGAAGATTGTGGAAGTTGAGGATGACAGCAGTAGTATCAGTAGCGAAATAGAGATTGAAGAATGCGATGTGGGTGGCAGAGGCAGTACCAGAAGTGTCATAGAGGTCAGAACTACGCCCAGCGGAGGTCCGAACAGTAACAAGAAAGTAGCTGTTATTGTTAACCAGGACACTGACGTGACCATTACTGGAGTTTACGTCAACAGCACCACAAGATCCACCCACCACGAAGGGTATCGCATCTCGTCCACCAGTCATACCCAGACGGAGGCCACCGCCGTGGCCACGGAAACGGTGCTTCACTCTTCAGCCGCTACAGAACACGTGAGTTGACAGCTACTTTTCGTGCATGCTATTGTAGACGTCACCAGTTTGCAAGCTACAAGGCTGCTGAAGTTTGGCTTTGCTAGGGTGAGAGTTATATATCATTATTGATATCTTTCTTTCTTTTTTATAAACTTTAAGTTCATAAGGAAAACTGAATATATTTTTTCTGATAGCTGGTTTACGCAAAAAATTACTTACGTTTTTCTCAAGTTTATTGACAATACAAAAAAAATGAAATCGAACTGCCTGTTCAAGAGACCTCATACGAAGGTTTTCATTCACACAAAAAATTAACATAAATAACCAATATCGTATATAACACATATAAACAGAACGAAAACAGATAATAACTACTACAATAACTAAATCGTTTATTGACAATGTTAAAAAGGCATAAGATAAATCAAAGTAAAATGTCATATGAACAAATATATGTGTCAAGAAAATGTTATTTTTGAAGCCAATTTAAATAATAAAATTTACTTGAATCACTCGATGATACGTGAATCCACCACGTAGAGCTCCTGTACACTGACCACTAAAGGCGGTTTCACGCTGGCGCCGTATAGACGTCGCTAAATATATTTCTTATGATTATTATATTTCTAAATGACATAACAGGTTGAAGACTTTATTATAATACCCAAGAATTTTCCGAGAATATGTCGTACGTGTATAGTAAAATTACGAATATGAAATTAAACATAAAAATGACTCAAAAATACATTTACATATGATTAGCCTATTCATCACTATTTCTCGCGGAACCCCCGGCGATTGCTCACGGAACTCTAAGGTTCCGGGGAACCCCGGTTGAGAAACGCTGACCTTTAAGGATGCAATATGGTGACATTTGCAAAAAGTGTGTTCTCACCATTTAGTAAAAGACTTTTGGTCTTGCTTATGCCACAATCTTGATTAATTTTCTTTGTTGATCCTGGATTTTATGAATAATACTTCTGACGGAAGACTACACATCCAATTGAAACTCTTGGCTTAATTCCATAACCGGAAAGTCACAGAATTTGCGAACAGTAACCTTTTAAATGACTCGATTGCTCGTTGTAGCACTTTAGGAAGGCAGGCTATAGAAAATCTGGACTCCAGATTTTCATAATATTTTTGTCACATAAGACCATTGAATTTTTTGAAGTAACCACATACGTTGAAAAAATGTTCGTATTTTGTTTCAGTAAATTTTAGAACCGAGTGAAAGTTATTAATACGTCCTTTTAATTCTTGTTCCATATAAATACCCCTCCAACAAAATCTTTAAACAGCTTTTTGCAGTGGACCCATCTGATAAGCTGTACAGTTTAACCCCATGATGGAAGCAGGGCCAGCTTCCGAAATGCTTTTTAATATGTTCACTAGTGTGCACCAGTTTAATGACACGTCTTTGAAATATTTAGATGTCATATTTTATGCATAATCACCCAGTTTTTAATTGTATTTTGTCCATCGATCCACAAGTTTTCTGAGTCTATTAAAATAATACATTTTATATTTCGGTTGAGCCTTAAGTCATTCTTACGCTGCTTCTTTCCTTGACTTATGCACATTTCAGATAACAGTTTTATCAGCGCTGACTCTTCCGTTATCTAGGATAACGCAGATCGATCTGTTTCTTAACCTCTGCACATGTTACAGTCGATAGTCGCATGGAACGAGCATCAGCAACACTCGTCCGCCCTCCTCTGAATCTTTTCACCCATTTGTAAACTTTCCTCTCACTTTTACAGTTGCCAGAATTCTGAACTGTAATTCTTTTCTCTTTTTTTTTCTTTCGTGGATTTGACAAGTTTTCAAATATCGTGATCACAAAAATATCGTCACTGATTAATGTTGTTCTTTGGTGCATCTGTCAATGTAGCCACCACGTTGAACTTGTTGCAGTTTGTTGCAGTGATATCTCTATCCGAAAAGCAATGTAAACAAACTATATGCAAATGAGGGAAGGTTTATATTGTTTATAGCAGACGTCAGTGCCGCTAACGTCGCTTCGTAGATAAACTAAATGCTTTTCCTCTTTAATTTTAACCAAGGCGTGTTTTTGCCGCGGTTTAAGCACGAACACCAACTTATCCATATGTCAGAGTGATAATGTAAGGACCTCCTTTCATCTGTCCATGTGCAGCCTCCGTCTCAGCACCACCCTGCAGAACCACCGTTAGCGCCACCGATGAAATCGTACACGCCACTTGGAGCGCTGTCCAACATGCAGCCTCCTGGTGCTGCCGTAGTGGGCGGTCCACCGCCTCCGCATCACCACCACCATCCACACGCACATCCGCACGCACATGCTCCGCCATGTAATGTGCCACCCCAGCAACCGCCCCCGCACCGTGGAGGTCCCATCAATCCTGGGGTTGGCCCGGTGCACCCACCTATTTCACCTCTTGGCCGTCGACATGGATGCAGCAGCGCTTTCTCCGCTCCGCCTCCACCGCCCACGGCTGCTTACGGACCACCGCCACAGCATCCACAGCCACCTCATCACCACCATCCACTCCCTCCCCAAGGCCAACAAGATCCGACATACATTCACGGTAAGTACACTGGCAAGTACCAGATGCTTTCTTCTGTCCCGATAACTAACATGTCTGAAGATGGGTCCTAGTAACCCCTTGAGAACCGCCACGGTGGTCTAGCGGTCAGAACGCTGGGCTTGTATACCTGGGATCCCGGGTTCGATTCCCGGTTTTGCCCGGATTTATAACTTGTGTTGGGCAAGGCCGTGGTCCAGGTATCACGGAGTTTTCCTCAGGGGCTTCCCCGGTTTCTCCGTGGCATCCCAACAATTACTCCTTTCTCATCATCATTTACACACAGAAGAAGACAATGACAAACCACTTCTGGATCGTTTGCCGAGGAAACATATGAACAGGTCCCTAGCAGAGGGAACTTGTTCATAATGTCGCCAGGGGTCGGCTCCGACCCGATGGAGGGATCCGTAAGAACGTACAGAGGAAAAGGGCAATGAAATTACTTTTTGGTAATGTTTGTACGTTCTTAATATTGCGTAAACTGGAAAGTTTTGAAATGTTGTTGATCTTAACATGAGAAAGCAATGTGAGTTTCTTAAGTGGTCTGCGTCGGACACAAAACGAAGAAGCCATCGTACTTTTTCATTAATAATTGATATTGAAAGTTAACATCGAGGGGCAAGTAAACAGTTGGAAGGAAATGTGTTCCGTTATAAAGTTTTTTTTGACCTCTCATTAATTCAGCGGATGACTGAAAATAAACAAAAGCCATGATTTTTATTTATTCTTTGTCTAATAACTGAGACAGGCGTTTAATTTTTTTGTGTAGGAACTCAGCAATACATTGAAAAGTTCTGTGAAAATTATTTAGTGCTCGTTGTTACTTTTCATCGATACTTTTAAATATGACTTTAATTTTATTTTATATCAAAGTTTAATCCAGGATAAAAAGCAAAGATTAATCTTTTAACCGGGAAATTTCACGCGTCACTCACTTAACCCTTTAAAACACAGTCGTAAATATATCGATGACCTGCTTCAGCGATCACCAACTCAGAATTTTGCTCACAGAGTGTATTTACGGGTTCGTGTTACTATCAAAATAAGCAATCGTTAGTTTTCTATACAGCATTGATTAGTTGGCCTTTGTACGGTGACACATTGTGTTTTGTTTGAAGTAGGAACAGAATGTATAAGTATTATTTAGTTTTTCGGCATCAGTGCGCTGATCTTTGAGTGGAAGTTATGCTAGTTTCATGTTGGCATATCCGAACTTTCACGAGTACATTATACATTACAAAAGGAAAACTCGTTGAACGTTTGAACACACATGAGTAAACGATTAAGATTTATAAACGCTTTGAGACAGTACGAAGTTACTTTGGAATAGTTTATTCATTAGTGGAAGTTTCAGGAATAAACGACGTCAGAATGCTTGGAGTTTTCCATAAAGAAGTCTGTGTAAGAAGGGCTTGGGGCTTATGTCAGGCCACGACTCATCTTTAATCTGTATACGAAGAAACTGTATTTGAACGTCGGCACACTTACGAATTTTTTTTATATTTGTGTGTGTTATTTTCTCTTTGTTCTGATGCGAAATTAAAATCTTTGTACTTCCGTTATTTAGACGGTTCGTTACCGGTCCGCGCAGTCTCCGGAGTGTGGGTTCGTGTTTTTAACCCCACGGCTTCGTGGAGGTATTTAACTGTCGTGTTTCTCTTGCAGTTTCCAACTTTGCCTTCTAGTCATCTTTAAAACGCCGAAGATTAAATTATATGCAACTATAACTTTCTTGTGAACGGCGAGAAACTTGTTATCTGGCCCTAAGGGGCTAACAGAGATTGAAGATTTTAAACCCGAAGACGTTCTAAGAGAATTTTTACTTGTGAGAATTTATGTGTCTGTATAATGGATAACACTGTGTGACTAAGTGATTATTACTCCTCACTTGGTGTTATTAGGTAGTAACTGGGTCACAGAGGGGTAAAACAAGAAATCCGTATGGATCTTTGGCGTTGAAACCTCGTACAAAGAGTCTCTTGGAAGAGTGATCATTTGTTTTTCATACTACGACTTGTTTAGGTACAATTATTTTAACGTAATATGTAAGAAACGCTACGGTGGTCTAGCGGTTAGAACGCTGGCCTTGTAATCCTGGGGTCCCGGGTTCGATTCCCGGCGGTTCCCGAATTTATAACTTGTGTTGGGCAAGGCCGTGGTCTAGGCAACACGGAGTTTTCCTCCGGGGGCTTCCCAACAATTACTCCATTCACACACAGAAGAAGGCAATGGCAAACCACTTCTGGATCATCTGCCAAGAACGTATATGAACAGGTCCCAGTCCGAGAAAAGGATGGAAGGATCCTGTTCATATGGACCTGTCGCCAGACAGAACACTAAATAAAATAAATAAATAATATGTAAGAAGCCATGAAAGCAATTAAATTGGTATATTCTGACAAAGGCCAGTGGATGTAAAACTTATAAGAGTGATGAAGTCACTGGCTAATGGTGACAATGGTGATGCCACAAAGAAGAATGTTCTGTTGAATGAATATTTCCGTTTCTGGCCTAGGATGAGATATAGAAATATTAATTATTCCAATTCTTTGATTCGCCATGTTACGTCGTTAAAGTTTAAAATTTATAGAATAATTAATGTATTGGGTCTGTCATTTCCGGTGTCTACTTGTGGATTTATGTTTCGATATACTCGTTTTATGCTCTAAAATCAGTGTGTATTTTAGATGTGTGAACGTAATTTGAAGATCCCTAGAGTGGTGATTGTACGTTGATGAGATTTGCAAATGGAATGGGCGCAGCTACATTGTGTGCAGTAACTCTTTTTTTTTCGTGAATAATTGATTGGGAAGAAATAATGGGGAAATAAATACGTGTAATCGTGGTTCTAGTTGTAATGGGAGTTTCACATGTTAGTGGACTTCCAGTTGTCCGTCTTCATCATAAGTGTTTGTTTTGTGCTTCAATAGCCCTGTTATACCTTAACTCTTCGCCAAAAACAGTAATGAAGTGTGAAAGTGAGCATGATTTCATCCATTCTGACAAGACAAATCGCATTTTGCGCGGTAACATCACGTGAGATCAGTCAGCACCCTGAAATTTTTTCTTTTCTGCAATTACCGAGTTTCAGAAGATAAACGTCAGTGGAAGGAAAAGAGTATTTGTTACCCCACAACAGCTTTGACCGAACTGTACGTAGAGATGATGATGTTTACGAAATAAATAATTTCCGTCCTGAAAGAATTTGGCCTCCAGTATCACATCTGAATCGGAACAGTTTTTCTTGTTTGAAAGGTTACATTGTGACGGACTTCACATGTACGCGCCTTCAGTCCCCAAATAAGGGTATCTAAGAATATATTTCGAGATACATTTCATTAATTTAGGGCATGGCTGATCCCTTGCATTTCACGGACCACATAAACCGTTGTATTCGAGCCTCGTACCATTCCCATTGCCTCGTAATTGATGTGTAGGATCCACTTCGATTTTGATGCTTGCAGAAACAGCGCAGCTCATTCAATATACGCCTATAATTCATAAAGAAAGCCTAATGTTTTTCGTAAATGTCGAATTATTGCAGCTTTTGAAAGATATTTTTATATCCTATATTTTTCCCTAGATGTATGAATTTACTTTCATTGCATCATACGCCTTTTTTGGCGTGGTACTGGAGCAAATTTTCATTTTCGTTTGCCTTTCTTAGGTTGGTTAACAGGGTTTGTAATTATATATGGCAGCAGAACACAGAAAACCGCTGGCATTCGTGTATTTTCATGGATTTTCAACCCTCGCCACTGAAGTGATTAGAACTATATAATTTCTTACATCAACGACGGATATCAGGAATGTTGTTTCATATGCAGGATTACAGCGCATGGAACTCTCCGTCTTTTAGACGAAAATTCTACAAGTTTGCACGGTAACAGTGTTTTATTATCCTTGTCACTTTAGGAAGTGTTCTTTCAGTATTATTTCACTCATCTTGAGTTTCATGCTATACCACGTAACACTCTTCGGTTGGACTATGAGAATATTCATATCTGTCAAGAAAAAGTACTTTCCCCTTGACACGTGTCATGTATCCTATAAAAAGAAAAAATGAAACAGACACAAGTCGGTCACCTGCGAGAATGTTTAAAAAATAAAAATATCACACTCTGAGAGAGAATGCAGAAGTTGTAGCCGGTAACAGAATTTACATCAGTCTGCCGTGTACCTGCAGCATTACGCTAAAACATTAAGTTCTGCTTTCTTTAATTTGTTTCAGTGTATACTTTGAAGCTAGTAGTTGAAGTTATTCAACTCACTGATCAATTTCCGTGCATAATTTACATTAGTACGAATTCTATCTGTTTAAAATGTTCCCGATTTAGCATCTAAGTTTTACACTATTTGTAACGAATAATGGATGGGCGGTAAATTGCCTGCAGACACAGGATTTGAGGAAAGGGAGTGAAAATGCTTCATTGGCAGTGCCTACTATCGTCTCCTGTTGTTATAACACTTAATGCTGATGACAAAGACAAACATTCCTTTATATGTGCGAAACGTGGACTGTAAATACAAATTTATCATAATTAAATAATAATACCTAAAGCCAATGGCAGGTTGCTTTTATGTGGATTAGGCGAGAAATTAGTAGAACGGCAAGCAGCTAATTTAACCGATAAAATGTGTTGCTTGGCTGTAGCAGACATCGGATTGAACATCTGGAGTCTGAGAAATGATGGTGTCCCTAGAATTTTGAATTCGCAATGAAAAGAAGAATAAAAAGGTAGTCTGACCAAAATAAATGAATCCGGGGCATTCTGAACTATGACCTCATTCTGTAAGGTAGCGCGTAAGAATAGCTCGCTGTGGAATTCGATCCAGGAATTTCCGGATGCAAGCGACTGGCTTTGCTGCACAGTTAGCTTGTTCCACAACGTGCTTTATTTGTGTACACGTAATGCTTATCGTTTATGGACGTCTGACAAGAAACAAGGAGAGAAAGTCTTTCGCCGTAACAACTCATCGGCATGTAGTGGATATGTACTTTCTATTTTTTGTGTCTGGGGGGGGAGGGGAGGTGGAACGAGGAAATGTACGGCACAGTATTATTGCCTGTCTGTCTGCCTGTCTTTGGTGTTCCTTGTGTTATAAAAGGTATTTTGTAGGGAAGATGGTTGTGGATATTTCTAATTTCCATTATTCTGTATTTCCCACCGTCATGGAATGTCTTTACAAGGAATTTTCCCAAAGGAAAGTAAGTGAAAATTAATTTTGAACTGTAAGTACTTCGAGAAAACGTGCTGATATTTTGGATCTTTCAAAACTGTGTGATGTTGATCTGTCAGACATTGTTTTCTATGAATGGGACG
>NW_019059712.1:649286-668391 GCF_000696155.1 Zootermopsis nevadensis | reverse complement strand
ATGCTGATGTTTTTGTACGAACCATTCTACTATTCTCTCGGTGATATCAGAATTTGTGCCACATGTCTTAGTCACGTGTGACATACACGGCAGAGATTTACATTCAAATTAATTGGTATTTTAACTTTGCATATAGGTAAGGCAGTAATTTTGTACATTGCACATTCTACTGAGAATTTGTGTAGGCCTGGTAGGCTTGAATCTTTTAGAAGTAGCTACACGTGGATTAATAGATTTGTCATACGGAAGGGGCGAACTCTGTGATGATTTAGAGAGAATCTTGAATGACGTTATATCGTATTTGAATCTGTTGTCTCAGTATTTGCTTCGAGGAATTAACAAACCGCTAAAATGTTTAGTCAGGGCAGCGGAATGTCACTGCTTTACTACTGAGTTGGTCTACTGCGGTATTTATTAATAGTTTACTAGACAGACGTCGTGGCCTTGTAACAAGTGGCCAATTCAATAAGAACAGCTAGGGTGATCATAAAATCGGAATATGTGGAGATGGTTGTATTTTGGCTGTTGGCCATGTGGGTCTGGGGTATTAGTGTAAGTCTTGGAACTATTTTCATTTGAATTTCAGTGATAACTGTATTCTCATGAATGATACAGTTCTTACTATAAAGTGTTTAGTTTCAAGAAGCGATGGTCCCGATTCTGTAGTCAGTATAGTTGCTGACAAGCCATTGAGATTCTAAACAATGCATCCGTGGTCAGCCATAAATAGGTGTAAGCCAAATGTTCTACGTTTTGTCAGACTTAGGAACAAATTCAACCTTGCTTATCGACTCGCTTGAAACTTAATGACAGTTTATTAAAAATTATACGGACCCATCTTTAAAATATTCCATTCTGCGGGGACTGGGCAAATGTATATGCAACATGTAGAGAAAACTGCGTAACAGATAATACGATTTTTTAAAGCATATTAAATTTAACATTTATATTATTATCAATCAAGTGTGCTTCGTAGTACATTTCATGTATAGAGGTCTGATGATGACATTTGTTACATGTCGATGTATGTAACCACGTATTAAATAGCCGTCATTATTAAATATTCCGTGTAGTCTGAAAGCGATAGATATTGATCTACATTTCAGAGGGGCTTCCTGTCCCCCAATATATTATATAAATTTGTTCTATTTAAAAGGAATACGCATACTTACATATCATTCTATTGTGTTTTATATTATTTTATGGAGAATGCAGTTTTGGGGCAGGTGTTTAGTAGGCCTCTCATGTGTCGTCCTGTCTTCACAGATACCGCCTACGATGAAACCCTAAGTAGGTAACGTAGGGAATCCGATTCGTTCCCAGGGAAATCCACGTGGGATTTGTGGTGGACAGACTGGCACCGAAACGGGTTTTTCTTCCAGTTCTTCGGTTTTTCCGTGTCAGAATCATTCTACCGCTGCTCAATATCGATTCATGTATCGTCTGGACAGGAGACCCGTTAGCGGTCTCATTCTATATATTCGTAGTCTCGCCCCCAACGTAGTGGATGATACACTGACGTTAAATCGAATGGTTTTAACCATCTATTAATGGAAAATTGAATGTGAATCTTGTAGTGTATAGTGGAGCTCTTCTTCCGAATAAGGTTATACTGAAATTGATAAACTGCAGTTCGGGCGTCAGAGGGGACTAAAAATAGTTGGCTAGCGCTTCTGTGTACAAACTGGAAAATTTCATAAAAGTTTATAATAGCCTCTTGATGTTCAAACCAATTTCCACTGGCGTCCTTATTCGTTAAGATGTTTCTTTTTGAATCAGGGAACGTGGTTCTGAGTGTTCTGGGGTCGAAAAAAGATTTGATGTTTCCACAGCGGTGAGTATGGAATCGCCCTGATGACGGAGGCAGTATGACCTCTGAAACGTTGGTTAACATCGACCAGACTACATAGCACAACAACCCAGAAGACATAAATCTTCATCGCCCTGATGACGGAGGCAGTATGACCTCTGAAACGTTGGTTAACATCGACCAGACTACACAGCGCAACAACCCAGAAGACAGAAATCTTCAGACTCTTTGTGTCTTTGCGCGTTTGAATTTAGTATCAAACGAGCAGAAAGAAATCACTCAAATTTGGAGAACATATATTTACTTTTCAAATCGTGTTTTTGCTGTCTTATATGTCTTACTTATTTATGTTCATAGTAATTTATTGCTGTTACAAATCAATTTTTGCAAAATTAAGATTATTACTTATGTTAATTGCACGTACAATTCTGAATACCTGCTGATATAACATTTTCCTGTGTTTGTTTCAAAAGAGGATAAACCATATTGAAAATGTGGACAATATGCTACCAAGTTCTGAATATGAGAGTTGACGTTTTCACAGCGACGAGTGTCAAGTTCGCTGGTTGCTTCTCGGTTGTTGCACTGTGTGGTCTGATAGACATTGACCGACTTTTGAAAGGAGCTCACAGGCTCCATCATCAGGGCGATGATGATATGTCTTGGAGCCCTCGATATTGTGTAGGCCTGGCCGTAAAAATTAATCATTTTAGACTTCCTTGCGTTGCGGATCTGATGTGTGTTGTATAAAATATAAAATTGTAGCCACCGAAGAATTGCCATCACTATGTCTTTGGAAACGGTAATTTTATTTATATAGCAGGAGGTAGAAGTCGATTAAACCGGTGGCCGAATAAACTGCCGATACTTTGTTCCAGAGATTTCAGTTGCTTCGTTTACGAGCGTTGTTTTGTAGTCGTTGAAGCGTAGTCGAATTTGGACAAGTTCATTAAGAGCAAAATATTGCAGTTCAGTAAGGTAGAATAAGTATGATGATGGAAAGCACCGCAATATTGTTTGACACCTGTTTCATGGCGGAGTGTTTAGATATAACACACCTGTAGATTATGGAAGCGCCGACTAGGTGGCAGCACTTGCAGGGACGATTTATCAACTAGAATCACGGGGAGTCTTTTCTTTGCTTCTCTCCTCTTCTCTCCTCTCTTCTCCTCTCCTCTCCTCTCCACTCCATTCCTCTCCTATCGTTGGCTGGCCTCGGCTACAGTTTTGACTTGGTCGTTACGTGGATGTGGAACGGAAGGGGCGAACTACACGAAACCGGGTTTAGACGGGCATAAGACGGTCCTTCGTATCTGCAAGTTTCTGGTTCTTAAGTTGACAGCGTCCGTGGTGATCATATGTCCCTTTGGATAGACGAAATGGTCTCCGGATTGTAGCTGTTAATAAATCGAATAAATTGTCTCGTACAACGGACTAGGGGTGTTACTGTAGTTTCGATTCTGGATAGGAGGTCAAAAACCTGTCTCCATTTTAATGATATTTTACCAAATATTACAAATGTCCTTGGGTTTGGGCGGGTTTTTTGGAAACTAGGAGGGGAAGAAGAAAGGGCAGTTCCACTAAAATTAGTAGCGGACTTTTGTGAACGGTAACTTCTAATGGATCTTCTTTACATAAAAGGGGTGGAATGTGTTGACAGATTGGGCGATTATAGACTGCTCAAGAAAAATTCCGCTCTGTGGGGTTCGTTAGATAGGCCTTTAGTTACGTGGCAGATCGTAATCCACTTTCTCTGTTCTCTAGTGGCGAAGTCTCATCGGGAAAGTGAAATATTAAGTTTCGTTTTTTATAAAAATGTTTTGAATATTTAGTATGATTTCGTACAATCTTCTGCTTCATATTATGGGAGTATCTGGTTCGAGTCCCACACCGGAGACCAGCCATCCTCACCAATATTTTCGTGATTTTCTCAGTTTCTCCAGGGTAAAACCTTGCCAATATTAAAAAAGGTTACCACAACAGCTTCTTTCTAGCGTTTGAGTATTCGGAATATGGAATTAAACCTAAAGCTCAGGTCCTAGAATCAATATATTAACTTTAAAATGTTTGGCCGCCAATTTACGGTTTGTGGAACGATGTTACCTGAGTTTTATGTCTGACCTTAATTCGCTTTATGGTTAAGCGAGCTGACTTCTAGAACCTGGGATTCGAAGTGTTTTCCTCCAATATCAGATGTGAAACGCACTACCCACGCCCGTCTATATTCGTCACAAGAAAATGCAGATCCTGCCAAGGTTTGCATGCAAGAAGTAGTATTAAAATGTACAGTGGAAAAAGGAGAGAAATCGATGTTTTTATTTCCTAAATTGACGTCTCACCCAGTTCCTTTTGTCGCATTTAAAGTGCAGTAATTAAACTGATAATAAGTAACACCATGTGCGGAGATAACGAGTTATTTGTACTTACTTCTGAGTGCATCTAAAATTATGTATTCATATATTCATAATTTATAGTCTGCTCCTCACCACGTGTTAGTAGGCGATCAAGTCAACGAGGACGAGGTAGGCGCAGTATGTAGAACACATGCTTAGATAATAAATACATACATTTCGGAAAACTAGGCATAGGTGGGAGGATAATATTAAAATGTATCGTAAAGTAGTAGTGTGGAAGGGTGTCTACTGGATTTAGGTGGCTCAAGATGACGTCTATAGTGTATGTTTTTATTGTTGGTCTGTCGTGAACGTGGTAACGAAAATTTGAGTTTTCTACTATAAAAATTCTCACTGCTCCAGAAACAGCACGTCGCATTCTTAAGAATTGACTAACAGTTGTCCTAAAACATCAGGAAAGTGAAAGAAGACGTTATCAAGTATTTGAAGTACCAACTCCAACAAGGTAAACTGATACTCATTCGATATATTACGCTTACGAAAGTATTATGAAAACTGACTTTATGATCGATTTTAAGACGAAGATTTGCAAGGGTGGGGCTGGACGTAAAAAGTTGACTGAACAAGAATAGTTGGCCTATGAACAGCGAAATATTCAAGAAAAACAGAAGAGCAAAAGAAAAACAAACGAATATTTGCAAAGGGTGGGGTTGGACGTAGATAGTTGACTGACCAAGAACAGTTGGCACCTAAACGGCAACGTAAAGAACTAAAACATCAGAAGTATTCAAGAAAAACAGAAGAGCTAAAGAAAAACAAACGAAGATTTGCAAAGGGTGGGGTTGGACGTAGATAGTTGACTGACCAAGAACTGTTGATCTCTGAACAGCGACGTAAAGAACTAAAACATCAGAAGTATTCAAGAAAAACAGAAGAGCAAAAGAAAAACAAACGAAGATTTACAAGGATGGTGTTGGACGTAGAAAGTTGACTGATCAAGAACAGATGTCCTCTGAACAACGACGTAAAGAACTAAAATATCAGAACTATTCAACAAAAAACAGAAGAGAAAAAAGATTTGCAAGGGTGGGGTTGGACGTAGATAGTTGACTGACCAAGAACTGTTGACCTCTGAACAGCGACGTAAAGAACTAAAATATCAGAACAATTTAACAAATAAAGAAAAGCTAAGGAAGACATACATTGATAAACGTAGAAAAACTTATTCAACAAGAGTAGAAGAGAAAAAACGAAGATATGTATGGATTGGCTTAGACGTAGAAAGTTGGCTGACCAAGAACAGTTGGCCTCTGAACAGCGACGTAAAGAAGTAAAATATAAGATTAGAGACAGCGGGGTTAGTTTAGTGTGTTACTTAAGATTTTAAAACACAACCAACAACCCGAAGGGGTGGGGTTGGTCAAGTGTTTTAACCCTCAATTCGGGGGGATAGTTTAGTTTGTAACGTAAGAATTTAAAACGCAACCAACCAACCCCCCCCTCCTCCCCGAAGGGGGGGTTGGTTGCTTTTTGAACACTTGACCAATCCCCTTGGTTGCGTTTTAAAAACTTGACCAAACCCCCGAGGAGCTCCGAAAGAAGCGCTCTGCTCTAGTCTTTACAAAATTTGAGTGACTTTGACCATCTGAGTGATTGTCAGTTCTCAGTGACCGTGTTCGTGGACCCTGTTTAATAGGTGGCTATTACTACTTGTCACCCCATTCCTTTGGAACTGGTATTAATTTAAATAAATACGAGATACTTTTGCGTACAGTTTTAGCACGTTTTGTCCACCTGTTGCAGTGATCAGAGCCTTGGTTGCGGTTCGTATTCGGTACTGTAGTGAGCGCGCATCACCTGAAGGTCTCCCGCCAATTCAGTCGGCTTTTTCGAATGATTTGTAGGACGGTGTTAGCTTAATGTGCCGTTTCTAGCTAATATTCTTTCCGAAGTCGTATTAATTGAAGTGAATCCACATTTTATTACTTCAATTTCAAGTTTCTCAGTTTCAGATTTGACATTGATTAAAGTTTGCGTTTTATAATAACCTAAGTGTTATGTCTGAAAAGAATCAGATGTCATTCTTGTTATTAACGTCGTTACAGATGAACTAAGATGACAAATTCACACATCATGATAAGCCTACACTATATAGTTGCTGTTTTTATAAACTTTTTGCAGTATTAGTTGACGTAAATACAGCCGTTTTCAGACTAATCGAAATGAAAACCTCAAATCCTATGGGTTGAAATAAGTTTTTAATTTATTGTAAAGAAGCTTTATTTTCAAATTCAGTTTTACAGACTTCACGAATATTTTTATTAACAAATGTTTGCTTTCAGCCAGGGTATTACACGGCACAGCAACCTAGAAATTCACCATCTATAAACTTTTTCATTGTTTTCGTCAGGCCTTCCTTTGAATGTGTTACTTGTCACTTTGATCCAAGAACTTTCAATTCATCTTTCATTCAGCGCTTTTTCCTGTGAAGATTTTCGTTAAATAAATCAGGTAGCAATTAATTCATCCATTCACCTAGAATCAGCATTTGTGTGTGTAAAATGTTTTATTTTGCCTTGTAGCTATTCTCGTTGAGACTTGTAAGCTCCTTTAAAGTGCATATTAGGCATACTGCTGTACGTTGCAGTATTGCAGTGTGTTTATGAGTGGTCTGGCGAGTGTTTGTATTTCGTGGGGGAGGGTCAGCGCGGCCTAGGTTTGTAGTGATTACGGCATTGTGTTCTTGGGGTGAAGGCGGGTTTGCGAGCGTCTCCCGTAGTAAATTCTGCACTAATTCATTAATGTGGTGGAGATTAACGGGGTTCTCTATGTAAGCTAAATATCAGATGGGTAGCTTTGTTCTGTTAGTTTCACTGTACAATTTCAAGTAACAATCTAAAAGCTGGAATAGCCTGTTTAGCCTAGATTGTTTCTTTGTGATGAAAATGTTTAGGACAACTAGTTAACATTTAGTTAATCTTTATACGCTGCATTATTAATTGCATCTCTGTTTAATAGTGATAACTAGTAGCTCACGCGTGAAATGTGGTCGATTATATTTGATGAAACATTTTGAATTGCAAACAAACCGACGTCACAGCAGACGACATCATGTCTGTAGTGTAGCGTCTCTGTGCGTTATGTTGAATTCTTGGTTTTTTTTCTGCTCGTCACTTTTACGTACACTCTGTTCACCTGAACAAAATGTTCACAGTGCGTGAAAAGTGACGGGCAGAAAACCCGAGAGGTTGGGTTCTGTAATAGCAGGTGTAATACATGCGTAAACCTCTTAAGTTGCATAATTGTTGATCTATAATTGTGTCTGGCTTCTAAAAGCTGTAAGCTTTTGTAAAGAATCAGTTTATTTGGAGCGTTATGTTTAACATATTCATCGCCATATATTATTAGAGAGTTTAAATAAAGGGAGATTGGTGAGGCTTGTAGCATGCATAGAGAGAGAAAAGATGTACATAAAATAAAAATCTGAAAGGCTGAAGGGAAGTGGCCACTTGAGAGACCGAGGAAATGGGCGTGAGTTTGTGGAATGGATTCTACTGGCTCAAGATAGAGTCTTGTAGTGAGCTTTTATGATCCGGTTTATAACGCAACGAATTTCTTGACCATATGAGCGACTATCAGCTTCTCATATTTCTTCATGGCGTTACAGACACGCTGTGTTGTATTTGTCTTCTTGGAACGCGGCTCTTTAAATGTCCGAGGCCTTCGATTTCGTCTTCACTCACGAAACATCTGGGAGAGGGCAATTGGCCCTTCAGCTGCCTCAGTTCCACAGAGGCACTGTCGCATCCTATCGCAGCAGTAAAAGAAAGCTATAATAAAGTCGTGGACATGACATTGGTTTGTCTGCGTTACTAAAGATCGTTGTCCTTGCATGCATGGTTACATTCTCTAGTAATTTCAGAAATTCACATTGTGCGGCTCATTGCCAATACTATCTCCGCATTCTTTAGATGTTTCAAAGATAGCACGGCCATTTATTTGTTCGAGTTGTGGTATGTTGAAGCACGTGTGATTTATTCAGCTGCTGCGTCCGTATGACGGGAGAAAACTTTCAAATTCCGTGGCATTCTTCTTATTTTATCTATTCAAAATGCATAAGACGCTTCCCATGTGCTTAATTAAGTACCACGCCATGTATTCTTAAACTTAGCTTTTGACTTGCCCACTGAAGGAAGGAGTCCCCGGTACGTACAATGCGAGAGACTGGGTGACCCCAAGGTCGGAATAGGCGTTCGTGCTACTGGTGGCAATAGAACCTTGGTTGTTAGCCCGTAGCGTGGCCACTATTTTGGCTTCTTCAGTGTATGTAAACTTATATGAAATTAATTAATGGATTTCAAAAATGTAAAGCCATAACTGTGCTGTAGAAATTTTAATGTGCGTATTCATCAATTCTTGCTCAATAAGAAAATTGTCTGGAGTTTATCCGGTGGCTTTTCACACTTGTTGAAGTTCTGACTCTATTGGAACAAACGACACCAATGGGTTAACAAGTTGTATCTAATTGAACACTAAATGAATGTCTGTCGGTCGTATTAATTTATCTTGAGACAATTTGTTCTGTTACAAATTGACTGGAAAAGCGTTCTCACACTTGTCGATAGTGGTCTTCTGGGTTGTGATGTCGTGGTAGGTGGTTGCAAACATTTTGAAAGAGGGGGTTGTTTCCACCGTCTGGGTACCGTGATTGGTAACCACGTACAGAACTACAATACTTCTGCGCCGAATTGATGCACCTAATCGCCCAAGAGGATTTTTGTAACTTTTTTAAATCTGTGAAATTCAGGCCGAAAGAGTCCGAAATCTGACTTCTTTTGTTTTGTGTTCTTTTTTAACGAATTGGCTTTCAATTGCACTTGTGGAAAAGGCCACGTTGAATTTCACCTGGGAATGATTTCTTCCCACCTTCATCCGTTGTATTCCTTTATCCTGTTCGTAACTGTATCTCCTGTAGCAGCGCTAAAATGTGCTTTATGGTAGCAGCACTTGTAAAATGGAAGTCTGCCAGTTACCATCATTACAGTACTGAGATATTCCTTTTATGCGTGTAGGTGAAAGCGGTGAATTTCCTGCGTGTCCTATTTGCTCTGTGGTGTTACTGGATTTCTGGATATTATCCCAAAGGTCTTTCTTCGAAGGTCGCCTCCTCTATTTGCTGCTTCTGACATAGTGTATATAACATGCCACCGTGCAGAATATCAGCAGTTCGTCGTGAAATAGGGGCAGTCCTCTGTTTTGTAGGTGTGATGCTGGAGGGAAGGAGTGTGGAAACGTTACATCATGGTGTCCGTGGCGGTCGGACCGCTGGCGGGAGGGAGATATTACTCAGAATTTATCATCTTATAAGCCTCTCTTTCCGCTTGGAATAAGGAAAGTTGGCGATGTTTACAGATACTACTGCGCCTACTCATGCTGAAGCATGTTTGTTTTATCATCATGCCCCAAACCTATAGCATTAATATTTCCGTGCAAGATTATCTTGGGAAACATGTTGGAAAAAGATGGAGTGTGGGTAAGATTCAATAATGCTACTTCTGCAAAGCGGGGATGATCTACGTCTGACTCTATTGGAACAAACGACACCAATGGGTTAACAAGTTGTATCTAATTGAACACTAAATGAATGTCTGTCGGTCGTATTAATTTATCTTGAGACAATTTGTTCTGTTACAAATTGACTGGAAAAGCGTTCTCACACTTGTCGATAGTGGTCTTCTGGGTTGTGATGTCGTGGTAGGTGGTTGCAAACATTTTGAAAGAGGGGGTTGTTTCCACCGTCTGGGTACCGTGATTGGTAACCACGTACAGAACTACAATACTTCTGCGCCGAATTGATGCACCTAATCGCCCAAGAGGATTTTTGTAACTTTTTTAAATCTGTGAAATTCAGGCCGAAAGAGTCCGAAATCTGACTTCTTTTGTTTTGTGTTCTTTTTTAACGAATTGGCTTTCAATTGCACTTGTGGAAAAGGCCACGTTGAATTTCACCTGGGAATGATTTCTTCCCACCTTCATCCGTTGTATTCCTTTATCCTGTTCGTAACTGTATCTCCTGTAGCAGCGCTAAAATGTGCTTTATGGTAGCAGCACTTGTAAAATGGAAGTCTGCCAGTTACCATCATTACAGTACTGAGATATTCCTTTTATGCGTGTAGGTGAAAGCGGTGAATTTCCTGCGTGTCCTATTTGCTCTGTGGTGTTACTGGATTTCTGGATATTATCCCAAAGGTCTTTCTTCGAAGGTCGCCTCCTCTATTTGCTGCTTCTGACATAGTGTATATAACATGCCACCGTGCAGAATATCAGCAGTTCGTCGTGAAATAGGGGCAGTCCTCTGTTTTGTAGGTGTGATGCTGGAGGGAAGGAGTGTGGAAACGTTACATCATGGTGTCCGTGGCGGTCGGACCGCTGGCGGGAGGGAGATATTACTCAGAATTTATCATCTTATAAGCCTCTCTTTCCGCTTGGAATAAGGAAAGTTGGCGATGTTTACAGATACTACTGCGCCTACTCATGCTGAAGCATGTTTGTTTTATCATCATGCCCCAAACCTATAGCATTAATATTTCCGTGCAAGATTATCTTGGGAAACATGTTGGAAAAAGATGGAGTGTGGGTAAGATTCAATAATGCTACTTCTGCAAAGCGGGGATGATCTACGTCGAATGTTGAAAATTATCCAGCGTTTCGGCAAACACTGAAGTTGCCAAGGTGAATTTATGATGGTTGGGCTTTCTCGGTAGACAAAACCTTAAAATGGTAGGCAGTGCTCCAGCATGCAACGCGGCCATGTACATTGAACTTCAACAGCGGAAACATAAAGACAGGATTCAACTGGCTTAGGGGAAAGTCAGTGGTAGACTGTTTTGTTACATAGAAATCTGGGAGTTATATCAGCTGAGAAACTGTCAGTTTCTCAGTGACCCTGCACCATGGAGTTATTGACTGCAATATCGACTCCTGGAAACGAACGTGTTGGTAACAGATGTTCTGAAAATTTGGCAATTTTCTTGCAACCGTTAAGAAATTATATACTACATAATATTGGTTGCAAGCGCTTTTTATAAACCTGAACTGTACCACGAAGCACTCGCTAAAATAATTGATCGTATTCGTATGAACATTGTTTCGGAAAATCCCCATACATTTGAGTAACAACCAATTGTTTCCTCTCGACACTTTTCAGCGGTCCCCCTTCGCTGTCGGAATGGTAATTTCATAGCAAGCGCTAAAAATGCCCATCACTACCTTTCAGAATGTTATGTAAAGCGCATAAAATTCCCTCCACTAACAATGAACACGTTATGTCAATTTGTGCCTAACACGTTCGAAACCCCAATCGGTGTTCGTATAATTGTCCAACAAACTCAGGATTATCCGATTGTTTTCGAAGTCTTGCTACGCCGTTAACTGGAATCGTACAAGCTAGTGTCTTTTAGTGCCTCTGCAGACTTCTGATGCCGTTGGGTACCATTGATAAACCGAATTGAATTGTGACGTAGAAGCACGAATCTGGCCGTTGTAAACTAAATAACAAATGTCACTGGTAGTTTTGGGGCTACTGATAATGAAGTGAATAACCGAAAGTTTATCCAACTCCGTCGTGTGGCTTGGCACCGTGTTTCTCTCATTAGCTCTTGCCTCCCCTGTCAGACGTCACTCTGAGTGCTTGAAGATGCAATGAAAGTATGACTCCATATCAGAAATTTAGAAAGGGACCAACACGGAAATGGGGTTTGTCAGGAGTCATGTTCATATGAACACTTCTCGTTGTTTTCGTGTGTAGAACACACCCGTACATTTGTGCCACATCTGTATTTAATTTATTATGGCAGGAGAACTCGAAGGTTCAACAACATAGTACCAAATTACGTCGCTGAACATGATTCTGAGCCAGTTCCATCTGTCTCTGCTTATGTAAGATCCCTTTTAATGTTATCTTACCGATCTTCTTAGTGGCCTGTTTTCTCTCCTATGAAATTTTTATATCCGTATATATTTTAGATTTTTGTGTTTTAATAATAGTCGGCGACCTAAATAATCACGAAACTCATCTTTTTAAACCTAAATTGCTTAATTCTTCTATTTTGTGCCCATTTACTTTTCTCAACGCTTTGTTTTCAATGTTTGTGATGCTTATTTTTCCGGCAAAGTAAAAAGATAGTTTTCACACTTTTACAAAATAAGGGACGTAATTGTTTACGTTGCCAGAATGGGATATTCCGTTGATTTCAATTTGTCCTTCTCCACCGTTACGTAACTTTGGGAAGTTTAAATCAGATTTATTATATTTCTATAGATTTTGTGTTGTATTTAACACAGTTAAGGAGTTTCAGAGTTGTAACAATGCTTAAAAGTTTCAACCGCTACATTTGTGTTTGTGCGTGAATTATTTGTAGTTACTGAAAGTTTAATGGCAAGAGAATTATATTTTAATACACGTCAGTGGTCTGTTTACTGTAACTACATAAGGTCCTTTTTTACTCTGTCTATATAAATTATATGTTTACTTGAAGACTTAATTCAGATCACACTGTCATGGACCTGTGTTAATGTTTTCTGAATTAGATAAATTGAACATTTATTAACTTGTTCGTTTAATAGAAACGGAATATCGCTGTAGAATGGTTAACATTGCTGCTTCGTGTTCAGGATGTCCCGATTTCAGGTCTTGGTTCGGTGTCCGTTTGTCCTGACAATGTTTTCCCCGTGGTATTCCCTTGTACTTCCAGGTACATGTCGGTATATTATCTTAAATTAGGCCACGACCGCTTCTTTTCATATAGTTACCATTTCGTTATTTGTTAAATAGGTTTTCTTTTACAAATATAGGCCTATGTGTATTTCGTATTTATTTGAGGGAAGATCAGACCATAAGCGTGCTTAGAAAAATAAGAGATCTGAAGTAAGTGATCAGTTTAGGATAGGGCTGTTACATGACGAGAAAGTTTGTGACTTACACTGGCCACCTAGTATTCTCAGAACAATTAAATATATATTAGGCTGTGATGGTCTGAATGCGTGACTAGGATAGGGAGACAAGTATTGCGTTCGGAATTTTTGTATTCAAACCTTTTAGAAAATTTTTACTTGGAAGTCCGAAATGGAGATACGGTGGTAACATTGAGGGGTGTTATAGGGAAATAGATTTTGAGGATGGGTGGTGGATGAAACTGGCTCAGGCAGGACCTTCTGGTCCTACTACCACACGAGAATAAATTGACTGACGAAGTTATATTACGCTCCTCCAGCATTTTTTGTAAAGCTTAACATAAAACAAGAACACTGTGCCAATCCCAAAGCTTTGAAATGCTAGAAAGTCTGTAAATTTCCGATTTCGGGACCGTTCGTGACACTAGAGGTTCTGAAACATTTGGTAACCAAGCTATAAAATTGTCATAAATATATCACGTTCATGCCGGCGGTTTTTCTGACTTGATCATTGCACCATACACTAGACGTCAGATCTTATACGACCTCATTCTGGTCTGTGAATGCTCTAGTGTCACAATTCAAGCGACGTCGTGGTTTACGTGACTTATGTCGTATGGACGATGCAGTAACTATAAAGCACTTGGCCTATTAACATTAATAAGTGCTATTCGATTTTAAATCGCAAAAACGAAAGGAGAAACGGTTTCTCAGCCCAAATTTTGTATGTATTCTTTGTTGCCTCGAGCCTATCGTAGCTTCTTTCATTTCACTATGCTAACAATACTGTGTGACTTCTATTTAGGAAGAAGTACTATGTTATATTTTCTTGGGAATTGTTTTTAAACACTAGCAATTTACTTTTCTTTTATTAATAAATTATTAGGACTCATTATTTCAGATGTAGTAAAAATGCAAACAGAAACTTATTTGTAGTGGAAATTGCGTATGAATATTTGTGGTTGTTATTATTATTATATTTTTCGGCAGATATTAAATAATTATTAATTGAAATATATTAATTTAATGGATACGAAAGTAATGTTAGACCTACGCTTTCAAGATTTGTTGAGCGAGTGAAGTTCTTGTTCCTTACCTGGAATTTTTAAAAATAAACCGTACTGAAGTAATGAAACGCCATATTTGCTATGTTCTCGCAGAGCAAAGAACAAAGTATACTAGAAGTGTCTAACGATCTGCGTCCACCAAACATTTCTATTATTTAATGCCACTGGACCGCATGGTAATTAATTTGTGTCTTTAACGGTACCAAGTAGGGGAACTGATGGGCGTAAATCGCTTTATGTCAAGAACCGGATCGGAATCGGAGAAGCAGAGAAAACGGTAGAGACAGAAGGATTCTGTATTAATAACAAACAATTTATGCAGCTTAAACGTATCACTTGAACTCCTAATTTAGTAATTTACCGAAGCTATGTTAATTGCATCAATCTTGGTTTGAGGATATACATCATTAGTACACAGCCTATTATGAGTGCTTCCTGGTTTGTACCCTTAGGCTAAATTTTGACAGTACACACGGTCAGTGTTTGTATATCAGATGATTGACCGCAAACAAACAGAACACGGTTGACAGATAATCAAAGCTGTTCAGGACGCTCGGATACAATAACGTCTCTTATTGGTGCACAGCCTGTGGGCCGGTTGTCGCGTATGACCTATCGACTTATTTTTATGCTGCCTTCTTCAGTTGGTGTTTAAGAACTGAAACATGCCTTAGCTCCTCTTTGTCTAGTTGTGTGATCTGATTGCATTTTTGCCTGAATTCAGTTTATTATAGTTTGCTAATGTTTAAATGTAGGCCTACTGTGATATTTTTTACCTTTTAATATATTTTTAATGCAAACGGTAATGGCTGTTTATGTTTGTTGTGACGTTTCGGTAATCTCCACACTACTGTTTTTATCAACGACTTTGCTGTGATGAACTAATGGTCGCTAGGAGTAATGGGGCCTGAGGGGAAGAGACCGCTGGGGAGACCTAGACGTAGATGGGAGGATAATGTCAGGCAGGATCTATGGGAGATAGGAGTTGAAGGAAACTGGATTTTGTTGGCCCAGGACAGGGTCCGGTGGAGGGCTTTGGTTAACTCGGTGATGAACCTTCGGGTTCGGTAAGCCATCTAGTTAGTTAGTTAGTTAGTTAGGAGTAATGGGATGTGAGGTGTGACGGGCAATCTATCTGTGAAGTAGAAGATTAAAATCATTTATAGTTTTACAAACATAATGAACACGATGTGTCAAGATTAGATTTTTGTTATAAGTTGGCAGGAATGGACCGGTCAGTAAAGTTAATAAAGACGTAACGAGTGGGGGAAGATGTTTCTCTTAACCATAACTGATTCTGTATGGGGTCTGCTCGATAAATACCAATTAATGTTTAGCCGGGGATGGTCGGAAGATTCATCAACGCAGATGGTTAGGTAATGACTATGTTTGGTTCGTATTACCGGAACATTGTCAATCAAGGCTTGTGAAAACATGTTAATTTAATGGTCGACATGTGACAGCTGTGAGGTTACTTCTGCTTTCTTTTGAAGGTGACTCGAATTTTTAAGGCACTGTTACGGTCGGAATTAATGAAGAAATAATGTATGATTACTTTAGGAATGGTTAACTGTGACATCAGAAGTGTACGAGTACGCTGGACAGAAAGTCAGACAATAGTATGTCTGCTTATTAAAATTGTAATGTATGGTTTCTTTGCTGAATGCAGTTCCACTTTACAATACCCACGTGCGTACTAATTATACTAATCTTAACCGTTTAAACCTTATTGGTAATTTTACGTACCATCTGGTTTAACAGTCATTAATTCTGCATTTTGCGCATGGGGTTCGTATGTTTCCCAGAGTAAACAGTGGCTATTTCCTTGAACAGCATTATTCAATTACTATTCGTAATCGTAGACGCGTTGTGTTCTCTCTGAGGTAAGAACTGAATTTTTAAATAATAATTTGTTGTTTAGGCGAGCTTCGGCTTCAAATGGTTAATATCTATCTGAACTTCACAGAAAGTAAGTTGAATTGTGAAGTGAACAAACGCACAATAACTTCTAGAAAGTTCAGATTAAAGGAGAATTTGAGAAAGAGATACGTTTCTAGCAGAGAAAGATTCAATTTTCTGGTATGAAAACTGTTAAGTGTTTCGTTGAGTCGTCTTTACGTTTGTTGAGTGGTACATCCGGATGATTTTATAAATTTTGACAATTAAGTTTCTAGGAACGGTCAGATTTGATGTCCAAATAGTAGATCCTATATGACCAAGGTAGGTCTGGGCTACTCTGGTTAGTCGCTTCATTTGCATTAATAATTTCGTTTATTGCATCTCTTTACTGATAATTTTCTGTGAAAATGTGACAGGCATGTAAAAAAATACTTCATATATCACACTCTTATTTTACCAACAAGCTAGGAGCTTGGGCGCCCTTCCCGTACGGGCATCCGGCCCATGTCCGCAGATAATCATGAAACTGAATCACCGAGTTTGCATTCTCTTACGTGGTCATTAAAAATGGACACGTGGAGGAATTCAGGTGGCTTTTTGAATAGTTTTCAGTTGAAAACAACTGAAAAAGTATTTTAACCGTCTGCTGCGGCCTCGACCCGAGACCAGGCAAGCAGCAAGAACAGTGCAGGCGCGTTTCGGTTCAGCCTTGCGCCCGCGAAGCCCCCCCCCCCACACCCCTCTGTGGCCGTACGAGTTTCCCCTCCTCGTCCCTAGATCGTTCCTACCCAGCAGGCCGGTCGCTACCGCTGATATAGCGACGAATACTGCGTCGTATAATGTTGGATAGTTGGCATTCTGTGTTGGTCGTTACTGTGCCTCTGGTGTGATTTGCAGTGATATCTGTGTTATTGTTCAGCAGTCAGCGCTATGTGTTCAATGTGATTTCTTCGCCGTGGTTGTTTTGGTGCCTGTTCTGACGTACTGCAGTAGTCCTTTGTTTTGGAAGGGGCCTGTCCCCCGCTACTGGATTAAGCAGCAGCTGCCGTGAGGTGGTGGGAAGTGTTGGATTTCCCTGTTCTGTGATTGGAGTCTTCAGTTTTTGTTTGTGGCAGTGCGTTGCATCTCGCACATTAAAGTTGGTGACATTTCATACTTTTCGTGTCTTTTTTTTCCATCATGTCACTACGTTAGTCGTTTATGAATTATATTAACAGTCTGTTCGAAAGCGTTGTTTTACGTTGTTTCTTGTTTAAATATAGAAGTTTCAGTGAACTGTCAGTAAGTCGTTGCAAATTTTTATTTTATTAGTAGGTATATTCTGACTTGCACATAATTTGAACTTGACAGTCAACCGAGGGCGTACGTGAGCGCGCTTATCGGATAGTCTCTCTCGCTCTCGTACACAGGAGAAAATAATCTAGATTTAAACCCGTTGATTTTATCAGCTGCTGTAATAAGTGTTATCATTTGTGTAGTGACACTTTTTTCAGTTTCATGTGATGAAGTGAAACTAACAAGAGTGTAATATCAAAAACAAGTGCATCAACTTCATTAACAATTTTAAGTCTGTTCATCGAGCACTGGAAAACTTTGTGCACTGAAGCATATTCCATTGGTCACCATTTTTCCAATTTACAGGTAAGTCAGACCGAAGTATGACATCTTGTTTGGAAGTTCGATGTTTGATATCTTTGCAGCAAGGTGATCAGTGTCTCTGGTTAATTTTGAGTTATTGTCAGAGCATGTCAGGGACATGTGGACACTACGTGGTCACAGTATTGTGCCTAAACGTAAGTGCCCCCTGTTCTAATAAATGTCGTTTCATATAAGGTTTGAATGTATAAGCCTACAACATATTACATTATGAAATATCTATTATCAGAAGCACCATTTAACAGATATTAGATTGACCAATAAAAGGGGGGTGAGATGGACGGGACATGTGACACGTTTGTTGAGCTGAAAACGAACTCGTCGAACTGTCTGTCTTGAGAAGCTAATAATACGTCCAGCTAGTCAAATTACCCGCCTTGTATGAATCTCGAACATGTCATTACCGTGTTCACAACACCTAAAGTCTTGTGTTAGCATTTCATAATGTGTTGGTTTTTTTTGTTGGTCCCCAAGCCAACGCCAAAGGGCCTCCCTTTGTCGACTTTATTCAGTTTATTTGCAGCAACCCTCCATATCTGGAGACCTTCGTGTCCATTCGCAACCAGAGGACACGTCATGCCATTGTGTCAGGGGCCCAGTTATGATGGGAAATTCGTACATTTTAGTTCGGAAACCTGAAAGTGATCATTTGGGAGACTGTGTAGATAGGAGTAGTTTAAATTGATATGCTTAGAATATGGTTTGTGGGCTGTTGTGAACATGATAATCAATCTTTGGGTTCAAATGAAGGCTCCCCTGAGCGAAGCCTCTGGAGAAGGATTCACTTCCATGGGGTTAAGTTGTTGCTGAATGTATTTAGAAGCAAATAGTATTGTGGACCGTAGGAAGTGGCTAGATTCTGCTTTTGTATTTCCTCTGGAGAAGACTGAAGTCATTTTGTTATGTCTCGTTTGGTTGCATTTGTTATCTTTGGGGCGGGCTTTTATAAATGTGGTTTACAGGCTTCCTACCCAGAGGAAAGACAAATCCGAATCACGGAGTTGCTGAAGGAAAGTAGAGTAGCTATATTTATAGCTGCTGTTACAATACGTAAACAGCTTACGTAATTACCGTTGATATTTAACACCCTCAGCCTTGCTTGTCGGAGTGGTGCAATGATGTGTTCTCATGGTTTCAAAAGCCATTTTTTCTGTCTTTCCATCCTCTTCCACGGAGGCTAATAAGTGCAGGAGAGGATTTAAATTTGAAGGGTGGTTGCATTTGATGATTTCGGAGAGTATTTTGTAAAAGAAGCCAACAACAATTAATTATTACATATATTTACGTATCAGATGCAGGAATCACATGGATTTTAGTACGTTCGTCATAGATACGTGTCGAAACGAATTTGTATTTATATAATTTCG
>NW_019059712.1:607649-649102 GCF_000696155.1 Zootermopsis nevadensis | reverse complement strand
AACTTCGAACCTCATCTGATATTAAAATTAATAGTGGAACATTTTCAGACGTTATCGTTAATTGCTGGGAATAACAATCCAACCCAATAAGGGTTTTAAGTTCACAAAATTGTCGAGTCAAAGGCAAATTTCTGGAAGAGGTCCGGTGTTTTGATAATATGCCGGATGGTCGGTTCTATCGGTGATAACAGGTGTAGAGAGCATCTGGTCGGTGATGGCTGTAATTGGAAAACTGACAAACAAACGAGAAACCCGTACAAGAAAATCTCTTTGACATCTACACAGTTCACACGAAACTCCCCCTGTATCGAACCCATCTTATCCTGTGTAGGGGTTTACGTACAGGGAAAGATGGCGTTTTTCATGGTACAATGGTCTCCCCTCACAATGAGGTTTTGATCTGCCATTTCGTCAGTTGTCTCTCACGTTGGACTTATGCAGTTTGTTGAGCACATACACTCCTTCATTCAGAGATGAAGCTTTATTGAACTGGTCTGATTCGTATTCACAGATTATGTCATTCCGTTCTGATACGAATTAGAATATTAATGGGACACATACTTCCACCGAATTCTCTTTAAGTTAACTATAACTGGGCTATACATGACGCGTGTAAATTCTTTGTGATTCGCAATCGGAAAGCATGTTTCTCTGAAGCTAGTCTTCTAATTTTTCGTGATTGGTAAAGCTTGAATTTGTCCCTGGTACTTAATTACGCACCGCGCCGTGAAAACATGTGGGAGCGGAGAAATAACTCCACTCATTCTTAATCTCAACACTGGATGGAGGTGGTGAGTTTTCGCCCAAGCCTGTTACCCTAATGGGTAGGATGTCTGAACGCAGTGGCTAGGAGGAAAATCTCTGTCCGTGTCGGAAATCGAATACCGGTCGTCTAGCCCCAGGCTCAAGTGTTTAAAAGTTAAGCTTCTATTTCTTCGTAGAAGCTCCCAATATGAACGAAAATAAAATTTTGAAATGCAGGGACTTACTTAGGTTTACTTAGTTCGCATTGAGAGTTGTAATGATACTGCCACTGTAGTGTAAATAACCTCCTTCGTCACAGGTTATGACTAACTAACAGCATAGAACAGGTTGCTTGAGAAGCTGATAGTCTCTCAGCTGATCTTGGAATACCTCTCGTTTTGTGGAACCCGTAACATTATTTTCACACTGAACCTGTCGTGATAGATGACGTATATCGAGTCGACGCATTCTTGTAAAATTTCATTGAGGCTGATTGTTATCCTCACAGCAGTGCCTCGGTCTCGCAAGTCGGTCTATTACGTCCAGCACCGTTCTGTTTTGAGTTCTTCACGCTGTGGCGTGAGCGAAGAACGTCTAATAGGCCCGTCCATGTCTCTGTGTTCTCCCTGTCCCATTTCTCCTAAGAACTAGACAACCAGCATAACCCGGTGTGTTTCAACAGTGGAAACATTTCATTATTGGACCAAATTGTTGCCTACCGTGAACCAACGCATTGTTAGAGAGTGGGGACCGATGTCATTTTTGACTCTGAGAAATCGAAACTATTACCTTAAATTCCGTCAACTGACAAGTTCACAGTTCCTTTAAGCCGTGGTTATTAACGAAGGAACTTGCTGATGTTACCGCCCCTGTTGTGGCGTCAACCAAGCCGGAGGATCACCCCTTGTCGGCTGTAAACACCGCTCATTCATCATGTTGTGAGTTACCGCCCGCAATTGAAACGACGTCTGAACCTTGTCCCGTGCCAGTTCGTAACTTCTTCTCTGACCCAGAGCAGTAAATGCTAGGGGCACGATGTTATGGCAGAGTTATCTCTGCGTTTTGCTGTTACCAGTGGTACAGAGGAGGCAGTTGGTGAATATTCCCTCCTGTGTAAAATCTGTCGATTGTGGCCTTCTGGGCTGTGACGTACTGATGGTCTTGTAAGCGGTTACCAGTGTTCCTTAGGAACGTACCGCCTCAGTATGTACGGTTGAATATACGTTCCTTCGTAACCACCTAGCCACACACGACGTTGCAGTTTAGAAGAACTCAGTCGAGATTTTTACTGCAGTGGAAACAGCAAACTTCGATCCTTGTACTCATTTATTTAATGTGTATAATTATGAAATCACATTATACGTTCGCATTTTGTATGATAACGTGCCTGAGTAGCGCAAAAATTTGAACTGGTAATCAAATAATCTGCCAGTCTTATCAGATAAGTACATCTTCTCTACGCCCACATAAACCGTCAGCACGCCAAGAACTGCGATTTTCCTCAAGGTCACTGATCTCTTTGATCGAAATATAGTTATTATGTCGACCCATATATTTTTTCCATTAATGTTTATCTCTCTGAATGTTTCTGTGAATATTTAAATGCTGGACGAAACGGTAAGGTTAAAAGGAATGTTATTTTGCGTGTTGTCTGTAAAAATGGTAGGAAGAAGGTCGATTTCTACTTATAAACTTTTTTTATCTGACAATAATGATGGAGATTTGTGTTTTTTTGTTTATAAGCGTCATTTTTATGCTAAAATAAACAAGAAAAAACATAAATGTTTACACTAGGGCTAGAGACGTGTTCTGTTTCTTCTGAATAACGCAGAACCTCTCTGTAGCAGCTGCATGAAAATGTTTCTTGCTTATTGGGGTGTTGAGTGTGTTGTGAAATCATTTATGTAGCTGCTAATTACAGAAATGGAGTATTTCTAAGTAGTTGTTTTTGGATAGAAGCCTTACAGAGGCGAAATGCCAGAATTCTCCTAAACAAGTTCTAGTTTCTTCTAACGAAACTTGAAAGGTATAATTTTAAATATAAATTTCTTCGTCAAATCTTTCCCAGTATTCCGTCTCTTCTTCCTAGGCGACCACGAGAAGTTGATATTCAGTCAGATATTCAAGAAATTCCCTACCGCTGGACGTTATCCTGAACCAAATGAATTCAGTCAACACCGTCATATAGTTTTTTCTATGTTTTGATGTGAGCTAATTAATTTTCATTGCACTTTTTATAGTTTTTAATGATCTGTAGTATGTTCCCCTCTCCCCTACCCCATCCTTCCCAACAGCCCCCCCCCCACACACATTGGATGAGAGGGAGGTGCGACACAGTCGGTGGTGAAGAGAAAATTTCGTGCCTCTTCCGAGAATCGAACCATCGCTGTCCAACATGTAACCAGTGGATTTGTTGAAGACTATCCAGGCCTTTAGTTATTTCTTTTGTTATATCCACATGATTCAAACACTTCTCACGCAATAAAGCAAGGCGTAAAATGAAAAGTTATCTGTAGTCGTACATTTCCTGAGTTATTCTGCTCATAATTTCGTCGTTAACATAATTATAAATTTCACGCAGGAAGCTATTTGAGCTAGACTAATCATAAAACTGAATGAAGAAGCGAAGAGGTATTTGAGTATCTTGGCCCTTTCTCTATATTAAAAACTATGGCCTACGCTTTCGCGCTGATGTATCTCTTCACTTGTGTTTGGAAAGTAAATTCTTGAACTCCCGGACAGACACAGGATGTTTGTTCCAAACTGAGCGTAATATTTTTTTTCTTTGCTTTGCTTTCAGTCTTTGTAGTCAGCACTAAACTGTGTACTGCATCGGCATTTCCTCTTGGACGAAGAGGGGTTTTGTTTTTCTAGATGCCCTGTAACGCAATATTCCATTCTGGACTGGTGAAGAGGTATTCCAGTGTGAATCCAGTTAGGGATTAAGTCTTCCTTGAGAAGCTGCTCTTTTAGCTGGTTAAAAAGATAGGTTGCCTTTCATGGCATCCGAATGTCCAGTACAGTGTTCACAACAGCAGAACACTGGACCAGAAGAATCTAGTCCAGGGTCTCACATCGTAGTTCTTAAAAGTACATTTTCATATTATTCTTAGATCTCCCAAAAACTCCTCTTTCTTCTATTAATTATTTCGGCCAAACTATTTTATGCAATTCTCAATCTCCCCGATAGTTGGTACACGTGTTTCCGCATCGTCCTTGATGTTTGTAAAGAGAAATTATGAAGCATCGCATTATGCAGTTGTCTGTTTCTGCTATGAATCCAAACTTTTTGAAATTGTGATGATCCTGTTTCAAATTTGGAATGGATTTTCACTTTCCGTTACCGAAAAGCGTGAAAATTTCTAATAATGCCGTTTTCCGAGATTGACGAACAAAATAATCTCAACCTACAAATGGTAAATATTTTTACAGTCATATAAATGTAAGTTAAATATGCTAAATTCCAAGTAAGACAATTCTTTCACTAGGTTATATTGCAAAGTTTCTTTTGTTTTATGCTGTTTACATTTATTTTAAAGGAACGGGCTACAGTTGATTAGGAAAAATTTGTCATGGTCACTGCGTAAAACTCTTGACCTATTCGTGTTTCAAGGATCAGGTATTTATTCATTCTGTCGTACTTACCAGAAAGTTTCTTTCTTTAGATTTATGCAAAGAGACTTCGAGATTCGTTTTTGCGACGTTCTTATTATAAATACTCTATCATTTATTTTAGAGTAACTTTTACTTATGTTCTTTGTCACAATCTGCTCTGTTATGCAAGTTTTAATCCTTCATCCACAGCTTAAAAATGCGAGTTTTGTGTCTCGTGGTGCAACGCAGGTGTGTTAAAGTTTAGAAGCAGTTCTGGTAAATATTAACACATCTTTTCATTTTTCTTCTCGGCTCACGCGGTTTCTTGAAAGTAATAACGGAAGTTTCCATGTTACTTTGACATTTGCTCTCCGCGTGGGACGATTTTCCGGACTCATTGTCTGAAGTCCCTGGCACAGCTTAGTGCGTAGGTGTTAGAACCTGCGAGCTACGAAACGTTTTGTTTAGGAAGTTTTAGATTGCTAAGGACTTCATTCAGTCTAGATATTGGAAGCGTCGTTAAATAAACGATAAAAAACAAGTTACCAGGTTCTTTTTAGAATGCAGAGATGGTTTTAAGTGAGAAGGATATCGCAGGGGATTAGTTCCATGTCTTTAGTGCTAGTATTGTGAATGATTTTAAATTGATAAAACTAGTGATTATTTTAGCGCTAGCTTCTTGTTTAAGCTGACCTACTTACTAGCATTGTTCATGATTGCAGGGAGAGAAGTCTGCCGCTGGATCGTATTTGTTTCATGCATAGTTTCAAAGCGTTTTGTGTGCCGATGAATGTCGTCTGTGTTTCAATCCTCCTTTGTGAATAGTTGCACTGATGTGACACTTCGATCATAAAGTAGGGTGTTAGTGTGCTGCTTGAATTGAAGTGGGTCAAGGTAGAGTCCATTGACGGGCTGTTGCAAAGACGGAAATGAACGTTCGGTTTCTATAAAAGGTGCGGAATTTAATTGACCAGATGAGCGGCTGTTAGCTTCTCTACTTCATGGAGCTAGATTTACGAGTAATTTTTGTTGGTGACAGAAACGTTGACCTCTTTGTCGCTTTAGCAGGGAGAAATAATTTTCTACGTTTGGTACCGGGCCTTCAGGGAAGGCGTTGCAGTTAACCGTTGAAGTTAGCCCTCAGTTTTGAACTTTGGAGATTTTTTTTTGTAGTCAAAATGTGAATTATGATTAACTGGGTTGTGATTCCGTGTAACGCAGTCTTGTAGGCGTTACCAGCTCCAGAAAACCATCCTTCTCAAAATCCCCATATTACGTACCTTCCTGGGCCATAGACATCCACTGCAACAGTCGCTTCTGTTATCTTTCCAAGGCACGTGCACCTCCAGGCTCGTTCCGTAAACTGTGCGCAGAGATGGTGACTTAGTCTCGAGAGAACGCGGCCATTTATACAGATATGATTAACCTTCTGAAGCCGAAGCTTGTAAAAATAATACTTAAAAATCCAGTTCTTACCTCAAAGAAAATAAATAATTATCCATTACAAAAATCGAATAGTTATTGCTGTTTAAAGGGATCATCGCTGTTTACTCTGAGAATCATAAGAAATGCATAACTAAGTTTTCTACGCTCTGTAGCCGAAATGTAGTTAGTGTTAAAAACGGTGGTTTATAAAGTTACCACGGGGTTTTAAAGGGTAAATGGATGAACAAGGTGATCATTTACCTGGGCAGGCTTTCAAATGCCGACTATGATGCACTTAAGGCTGTGAGCAAGCTCAGACCAGGGCAGTTTCCACTGTAAAGACGCCCTGAGCGCAGTTCCTTCCCTCATTTCACCCGCCCACACGTCTTGGAGCTGTGCTCGATCTATCATGCACTCTGAACGGGGTTGTAGTGTAATCCTAGCTTGCGTACCGAGCCATGTAGGTGTTAGCTGTAACGAGGCAGCAGATACCGCGGCCAGGACGCCTTTGTCCAAGGCGCCCTGGCACCTGGTTGGTGTCCGCCTTCCGTCGGTCTATTTTCGCTAGGTAGCAAAGAAACTGGGACCATACCCAGGGCAACAAGCTGCAAGACGTGATAGTGGTTCTCCCATCGACACGACACAGCGAATTTGGTTGGGGATTACGTTTTTAAGTAACTAGCAGAAGCCCCCATTCATCCCCTGGGGTTTCTTAAAATAAACTCTTCTGAAATAATGATATTGATTATTTATTACGGTAGTCTTATGAATTTATTGCCGGTGACTGAAACGAAGAAATGTACCGAAAGTGCCCGTTCTTTATCTTGAATTTTCTTGAGAAAGGATTTAAATGGTAAAGAATGTGACATATCTGACTAACGTAACTAAGTAATGCTGTGGAGAATATTTCACCTTATAAGGTGCTTGTACCCTGAGCTAGTCAAGAAATGACCCGGCTCTCATGGAGTCCTAAGGTTCATTATTGAGTTCACAAAAGTTAACCGTTTCCTATCGTGAGCCAGATGAATGCAATCCACATCTCCCCAGCATACTCCCTAAATATTTATTTTAATATTATCCTTCTGTCTACGCAGTAGGTTTTCCGAGTGGTGGGGTCACATATTCCCTCTGTCTACCGCTATCTCAGAGTCGTCATAATGCATTAATAGAATTCGACAAAGAACGAATTGATTTGCTTTCTTTTTAGGCAGCGTGAGGACAGAGTTGAGACAGCCTGTAACTGCGTTGTGCTCTGATCATGATCGTATAACTGAACTAACCCTAACCGGTACTGTAGAGCAGTTTTCTGCAACCGATGTGCCGCTACAAGGTTTCAGGTGTGCAGCGAATTTTTGCTAAGAGATTATTTACGTATTCCCAGCATAAAAGTTAGAAAACGGTAATATTTTATCTTTCGCAATTAGGATTCGTAAAAAAGACACACACACACACACACGGGTTCATTATCGGCAGTTTTATCCAACGCGTGTAATGTTTTGTTTTCATGTGGCCTCTTCCTTACAGGGCAAGAATTTATATGTAGATACATATTTATGGTCATGTGTACCCCCTTTTCGTTAGGCGACCTTTTGTGGTGTGCGGTTAATTGTCTTTGACAAATCAAGATGTGCTACGAGTAAAAAAAAAAAAGATTGCGGAACCCTGTTATAGGGAGATGAATTAGGATACGCAGCGTGGATACAACAGAGCAGCGAAAATTCCAGTTGTACTGTGATTTGATTTTCCGACACTGTTCTGCGTGATCTGTAGCAGAGTAATTATTGACTTGAGTTCGTTCAAATGTTTGAAGCACCGAATGAAAGGGTTTTATATCTGCATTTGGTCGAATGATTGGGGAAATGAACACAAAAAACAGTAACAATTTCCCTGGTTTACTATCGCAGAGCTTATTTCATGTTCGGGATATTTGGGGTTTGAAATTTCCTTTCCACGCTTTATATTCATTCTAAAATAAATATGTGTAATAGAGTCAAGATATAATTTTGCGCTGTTTATCTGGTGGAGAATTGACAGAATTGTCGTTTCGAACCGTTAAGCTTCTGAAGGAAATAAATCAGTTCAAAATTTGCCCATGAATGTGCTTTTATGGAACTGAATCGGCAGAAATCTAGCCACTGCTATAGAAAAAGAAGAAGACATTGCTGAAAGTACATCACACACATTTATTGAAGTCGGATGGAAGGAAATTTTGTCTCATATTTGGGTACTTGGTGTGCATCTGGAAGCTTGCTACAAATCGAACATCAGTGGTCATCCTGCTAAGTTATGAGGACTGAATGTATGCGTGTTAATTTTCTGCACAAATTGCAGTAATTTGAGGTGATAAAGTGCATCTGAGGTAAACGACCGCATCTCACGCAAGTTGTGCGAGTGATAGAGGTGAAGTTTAATAGTCGAGGGCGAAATCTGACTTCTATGGAGAATATCGGCTTACCCCACTGAAGTCACAAAGACTTTGTAATATCAGAAAACTAGGCTATGAACTTGACTAAAAATTTCTTTAGTCTCTTGTGGACTGTTTTAAGCAACTGTTTCATAAGGAAGCGTAAATATCAGTAAAGGCTGATATTAAACAATTAAACCGTTGCAGATACGAGTAACATCTCAGAATAAAAAGCCGTTATTATTTTTGTAACAGCTGGTACTTACCACTTCCTTACCATATGCTCCAGAAACTTGTGGCTATCCACCGAGTGAAGACGTCTTTGGAGTATCTGTGATGAAAAGTCTTAAAAAGGAGTTACAGCATTGTCGTAACTTCAGCGACTTACTGCATCTGACGTCTAATAGCAGGGAATTGACAGTAGGCCTAATTGAGCCTGGCTTCGGTGGAAGCGAGATGTATGCACCTGCTGGTTATACTTTTACCTTGCCTCGAAATATGCAAAAGCAACTTAAAATATATCAGAAATGTCGACAGTTTATGTAACGTATTTCCGGAAGGAATCATTCATTTTCAGCCTCGTTTTATGTCCATTTCTGTGTGTTTAATGTCACTGCAACAGTGCATTTAGGAACGAAGAGCTTACCGCGTTGTTGTCGCGAGATCTGAGTCTTGGTCGTGCTGTTTTCATGGTTGGAATTGCTGGGTGACAGGATTTGAAGTCTGCCAGGAACTCTACCTTCCACTCACGTTCCATTGGAGAGGCTTTGCTACTGTCCGATGTGTACTTCATCCACTCAATCGGCGTTCGTTGTTTGCTTTTGACCTTTCGTCGGAACAATCGGTGCGCGTCTTTCAAAATTTAATTTTTACCCATGATTAAATACAGAATCGGGAGGAGTCAAATAACGAAAAAAAAGAAAGTCACATAATGACTCTAAATCACATCTTATTATATCTGAGCAGTTCTGTTTAAATACGCTAGCATGTATGTTGGATGATTCACGACTTTTGTCGTAACCGCAAGCACTAATTCGTGAGGGCATTCTCAGTCAGAAGGTCTCATTCTCAACAGTTACGCGTTTATGAATGTTAGAAGGTAATAATAAGCGATAAAACACTTGTATATACTTTATATTACTGAATTTTTAATTGATATTGTCAGGAATCGTACCCAGCGTCAGAACACATCCTGTAAATTTAATAATTAAAAGCAGTTGTGTTATGAATTGTAGTAATTCAATCGAGTACTGTTGGGTCATATGTTATTTCTCTACGTAGGCCTCTTGTCCTGCGACTGGTTCATAATTCCCCAGTTCTCATGATTCCATCAGAATAAAATGTTTTCCCTTGGGCATGAAAGAGCCTTGAGTCGTTTCTCTCCGTGATCGATGCTCATTTCCTATTCAGTTGTATCACTACTGAGTCTTCGGTTGTCCCACATACGCTGATCGATCAGCACTGTAACGTCTTACAGTCTACATGATACAATCGATGGCTTATTGTCCGTCCTTTGAATCGTTATACAAAACTGCAAACTTTCGTCAGGCTCATTGCAGTTGGTCGCCTTACCAAACTGTCATTCTTCCGTAGATGCCATTACTTTTAACACTCTGTTGCCACAAAAATCTGATATTTGGGGGATTCTATCAGCGGAACAGTTATTATGCCAGTTACAAAAGACAGTGGAAACAAATAGGCGCAGGATGGGCAAGGTTCATGAGACCTTATGAAGTAACATGAAATCGATGTCTAAGCAAGGGCGAAAGATTTCTCTCTTGGCTTCCGCGTTCAGACCGGCTGTGGGGCTCAACCAGTCGTCTATTCAATGCGTGTAGTGGGTATTGAGGTCTTTCCCTGGGGGCAAAGCAGTCAGAACATGAAGCTCACTGTTCACTTCCATCCAGTGCCGAGGTCAAGAAAGAGTAGAGCTATTCCTCCACTATTCCATACGTCTTCAAGTATGCAAGGGACAAAGGCACCTGTTTAGGCATATTCACTGTGTAAAATACACGGAATTTGAACGTCGCTCATCAGTTCATGAACACGGAACTCACACTTCAGTAGCTAGCATGAAGGGAGGAATACGGAACTAGGGTCCATGTATGTACTGTGTTGTGTGGCATGTGAAAAACTCTGCATGATAAATCTCTCGTAAGAGGACAGATACTTGGCCAGTCGATCGCGAATCTGCAGTGTATGCATTGATGAAGAATGGGAATTCGTCTTCCTTTATTTGTGCAATAGAATAGAAGATATTGGACTCTGATATGCAGTTCTGTGTTATGGTGGTTGAAAGGAGAGGCAAGTTATGAGATCCACAACGAAATTTTGGTTGCTGGAAACGTTTCATAAACAGAAAACAACTAATGTAATATTCGTTTAAATTTAGCGGGCAGTTTAATGGTTTCTTATATGAACTTTGTTGTTACTGTTTTTGTTGTGTATGTGGTACACATGCATTGAACCAGCTGTAATCTTAGTATGAAACAGTATCTTGCCTCATTGCAGCATTCTGGTTTGCGTTATTTCCCAGCAGTATAGAAAGGCTCCAGAATAGACTGTTACCACCACAAACTCAGTCTTTCACTTTCCATTTTCCAACACTGCATAAACGTTATGTTACCGAGCTTTTGAAATCATATACGTGAACCGTATTATTGAGTTTGAAACATGTTATCATCCAGTTTATTTTTAAAAATACTGAAGACCTGGGTGTAGAACAATAATTTTGGCACTTGTGAATAGATGTTGCAGTTGCTCAGAGTTCTTCGGTTCGAGTCCGAAAGTCGGCTTTCCCCACACAGACGTATAATTATATGTTATTGTTAATTTTGTAACGTGTGCAAACTAATAAAGACGAAGCGGTGACATATGCAAGGGATACTGACTTAAAGTAGTTGTTCGCATCAACGTCAGTAACTTGTTGGATTAGTTTTTGTCAGAGTCATGAGTTACATGTTGCGTTTTCAGCCGGGTGAAATGCAAAGTTGATTTAAGGTTTTTCTGTAATGGATCATACGCACAGTGGCAAAGAAATATCATCTCGTCCGTCATACAGAATCGTTTAAGTTAGGTCATCCAGACAATTAAATGTTGCCTGTGAGGGGTAACGCTGACTAATCAGAATAGCTCGTTTGACTTCAGGCAAAGTGGGAAGGGTCTCGGAAATTTCTCGATATTCAGATATATCTAATTCCCAACGGCCACTCTGTCTGCCAGATATCCAAACATTCCGGGCGTAAGTAAGTCAGTCGGTCATATCATCTTCAAATCTTAGGAACAAACTTATTTGTCTTATAGATAAACGTATTCATTAAAGTTATCTGACCGCTTCCTTCCACATCCTTTGTAATTCATTATTCATTATAATTTTTTCATTCGACTCTGTATAGTTTGAGCTAAATAAACTGTAAACAAATAAACAAGAATCTGAGTCAGGCCTTGAAACAAATTATCACAATCGGTTAAAACGGATGGAAACATATGGTAATAAATGCGTAATTTTATAACATGCATATTTAATTTAATGTGTGAATGAAGTTAGTTTAAATCGTTCACAATTATTAATATTTGTTGGTTTTGTCTTTGTAAAATTAATTCGCGTTCCTCATTATAGAGGCCGGCGACCCAAGGATCACGAGCTATTTACCATTCGCGTACTGGACCATTAAGTAGCAGGAATAGCTGTTCACTGTAATTCAATATGAGATACAACGGTAGCAAACTCTATGAAAGATTAAACTTGGAAATATTGCCATCCTTGGTATTTCCGAGAAATCACGAGACCTTCAAAGTGTTTTCCTAATCTTACTGGAGTAAAATTGTTATAACTTTCAGAAAATGATAACTCGGAACGTATAACGTTCACATTGTATTCGCCGTGTTGCTACTGTAACCATTTTACGGTTGTAAATCGAAGACACACTTCGTGTCGTAATTACTTGAATACGGCTATTGTTTGGGCTGTTCAAGTAGTGTAGACCTGGTACCCAGCTAGCTGAAGGAATTACAAAATTTACATCACACTCAAGTTTTCTAGATTGTTTCGTTTTATTTATGAGACGCACATAGAGTCCTCTTTTGAAGCTGGTTGTTGATCAGTTGGTTAAGACCTGTCACCTCATTTGAATGGTATCGTTGTTTGTCTTGTACTTCGTTATTTGGATAATGTGCGCACAGACTACACAAATCATTTCATCCTTCTGTGTGACATCGCAGAATTTGGTGCTACAAATTTACGCCCGCGGTAATTGGCAGTTACGGAATGTGTAATTCGGTAGCCGCGTAAAATGTTCTGTAACTTGCGGTCCACCAGTTGGACAAACTGTGTTTGAGAATTACGGCCGCCATAAATGCAGTTCTCGTAGTTAGTTTGTATAAGACAGGGTTATATGGTTGTTTATATTTAATATACAGTTTGAGGACCCATCGTTCTATTCATATAACAAACATTGACTGACTGCAGCATTAAATGGGCCCTTGCCTGCGCTTTTTAAACCCAGAATGCTTTCCCGTTTCGTTTCTAATACATTAAGATTAAAATGTACAAATTTCTAGTGGCCTACGGATACCTAGGATGTAGTGAGCCCCTTACTAGGCTAACGGCTGTGCCGCCATACTTATCGAACACCGATTGACTGTACCTTGTAGCATGTCATTTCTTTTCTTTTTATATTCCTTGGCAGTTTAGACGACTTTCCTCTGTCTTTGTTTTTAGTTTAGCAGTAACACTTCGTTCTTCTGGAGGGGGGGGGGTATTTCTTTTTTGTGAACCATAGACCTGTCAGTGCTAACACCTGTAAATACCTGCTACTAGTGCCAGAAACCATTATCTGGTTTGTGTATCCGCAAATTCGGCTTAAATTCGTATAGACTATCTTTCTCATAGTGTCAATTTTTATTTTGTTTCTTTCATTGGATTTGGAAGCGAAACGCTGAAGTTCTAGCTGATTCCAGTATCATATTTGTAAGCGAGAAACATTTTTAAACAAAATTAATATAATGGATTTGAAGTTCTGACCGTGGTGAAGATGTCGATGTTGGTCTTCTGAGTTGTGCCACCGTGTGGATTTGTGGTTAGATACCGACGTTTCGGAGAAATATAGTCTCCCTCTCTTTTGGGCTCAAGACTACAACTGCGTTAAAACCCAGAAGATTAACATCAACGAAATAATAGTGTATTTAATAAATGGTATTGGGTTCTTTATTTTTCGGATTGAACAAATATGGCGTCTAACTAATACCCAATTGCGTGATCTTTGTACCGTTGATTCAAAGTGTGTTAACAGGTGCAGACATATTGCTTGCTACGTAGGTAACAGTTTTGCTTTCATGAAATATATACGACAAAAGTAAGCTGTCAGAGATGCCTGCTCATTTCGTGAAGATGTAGACTGGATTTATTGCACTGAAGAGAAAATCTGGCCTTTGAGCAGTCACATGATTAGTTTTAATCGTGTTGGCAGAACATTCAGTGTAGTGGAACGCTGTGTTCAAATCGTATATGATATGCTGTCATGGTAATGGGAAACAGGGATTATGTAAGCTTACGCTCTTTGCTTGTTAACTGAAATAGCATTTGTTTAATTACTTCTGTACTCTAGAGTGGCAAGGAGTTCAAATTATTCAATTTTCGTGAGTCAGCTAATAATCGTGTACCGCTGTCATTTTAGTTCCGTAGTGTATAAAGCATGATGTCGAGAAATGAGTTACACTAGTCCTCATTGAATTTGTTAGTGTGAGATTTCATTTGAAAGAAATTATGTTTGTTTCCTACATATTAACTGTTGTTTGACATCGGGATCAAACATCTGACATTGATCGTAACTCTGCAGTGATCCTGTTTAATTAATGAGATATTTTATTCAGTGTGCGGATTTTTTAACTTGCATATATGTTTATTAAGTGGCATACCCGGAATCAGCATTCCGTCGTTCTTGTCTGTTCATCCATCTGCCTATCTATCCGTCCGTCTTTCTATATTCTGTCTGCATTAATCTGTCAGTATGCAACACTTTCTTGCGTATGTAAGAGAATATCATTTGGAGTTTTGGTGCGGGTACATCGTTATTGAGATTCCATGTAGCATTCATCCGAGTACTGAAGACAACAGAATTAATTCTAGGAATGCGGCGTTGAATGGAACTTTCGTGTCGTATTTAATCCGAATTCTTAATTAACCGTTTAAAGCCCAGTGAGTTTGCTTGTGAAAATCTCATTATTACACTGTTATTGAAGAAAACCATTTTCATTCCTGGAAGATTTGTTTATTAAATTTGTCGGATTTAGAAATGTTAACTTTTCTTTAGCGTGGGTGTGTATACTTCCAGCAAGATGGGCCATTTCCACTGGCGTCGGAGGACGTTTAAATTAAGCACACATAGACCATGCAGCTGTAGTGTTTGAAGCTGCTATAAACCAAGGGCGAGCGATGTGGAAACACACACGTGAGGGTGGAAGAATAATGAGAGAGTTTGGTTCGGTGGTGCTGCAGGGTTAATGAAGCTGGAGGTTAACATGCACTTGCCTTGGGGCGACTTTGATGTGTCGGGATCGAACCGAATAGATGAAACTGAGTTTGCATGTTTTGCCTTCTGTCTGATTTCTACAGATCTGTTTAAGTCTACAGTACAGGCCTTTGTTAATGGATTGCATTAGTTTGTGTGTTTGTGCTTAGCTGCGCCGTCAGATTATATTAATAGATTGTCTTCGTTAAATTATGTTACGTGCCAAATGAAGACTTTCTCTATTAAGTTTTGTAATCGGTCAGAAACTAACTTTTCTTGCAAATAATGTTATCATTAAGATCGTCGACATTAGCATCACGGCTTAAACTCTTCGTCTGTTCCTGTTAAAGGGATTAAAACTGTTTTACCGTCTTTTTGCCGGACGTGTCCTCAATTTTATCCCCTTCCGTTTATATCGATACAACTCTAAGATACGGTATTCATGCATCTTCTTCAAATTTTTTATTCCGTTCTCTTGGTGGCTTTTTATAATTGTATTGATAATCTTTGTATTATTCCCATTTTTATTGTGATATCTTTATTACGCTTATGAAGCATCATTATGTATCTATAACCGCTCTCAGGAAACGAATTTCTGCCTTCTCAGTTTTTTCACTTGTTATTTCGTTAATGTTAGACATTCAGATACATATAAAATACAAATGTGGCTGTTTTCTTACGAGAAAATTGATTATCAGAATAAATCAGTAAGGGCCTCTCTTTCCTGAGAACGACCATTTAACGTTGGATGAGGAATTATTCCTTCTTTCTTATTCTTTATCATTCCAAATTGGAAGAGAACTGCCTTTGGGTATACTTCCGCAAATTGCTTCTTTATTTATAAAAAAAGTTTGGTGGAGCATTTGGTAATACAGAGAGAGGAACGGCCATGACTCGTGGCTTATACAGCGTCTCTAGGAATGTCGGGGCTGCTATGGAAGTTCTTCAACCCCTTGAGCGTAGTGCTGAAATTTATTTTATGGTTTTCATTGACATATCTCCGTCGCTGTACAGTCTAAGCTGCTGACAGCGTCGTTAAGTAGGCTACAAATATACAAATTGACAGGTGCACACACGATGCTTGAGATCGGATAGATCAGAAAGTACAGTAGCTAGCTGAGATTCTTGACACGGGCAAATGTTTATCTCTCCACCACCGCGTCTAGATCGGATGTTGGTCCATCCAGGTTTCTATCTGATGGATACCTGGGGCAAAGCGGACGGAGTTTGAAGCTCGCTTACCTTTGCGACATGCTTCATACATTTTAATAGTGTTTCTTTTTGTAAGTATTTGGTATTATGGAAAGGTGAACGTTTAAGAGATTTGTTTCCAATTTGTAAGTGTGTGTAGGTCTGTAGGCCCTGTGTGTTCGGTGGTTGTGATTAGTGAATTGGCTTCATTTTGTGAAGTGGCCTACATATTGCTACTTAGTGTTTTCGGGGGTGGAGTTGAGAGCCTCTGTAGTCATTGAGGTGTCCCTAGCCTCATGTCTGCATGCAGTTCTAGATGGCAGCTGCCCCCATCTCTTTTCCTGCTCGCCATCTGCTACCTCAGGAAACCGCAGCTGCCAAATAATTTCTCCCTTCAACTCTTCTTATTCTTAAGGCCTCTACCTTCTTTCTCTTACTCGTCTTCCCTATCTCTCTCTTTTTATATTGGATCAGAACTTTTAGAGGCTTGTATCAGTACCTAACCCACTGAACACACACAAATATATATCTTTGACAGCGAAGAAACATGGACAACATTGAAAGGATTGCTCTGAGACTTGTGAAGTGCAAACATTGTATTCGATGTATGTAAGGCAGATCGGAATAGGGATTGAAAAGTTGGTGGAAATGTATAACAATTTGTTTGTCGTTCGTATCTGTCCCCAGGGGGTTTCATATGATGGTTTGTATTCCATTTCAGCGGCGGATTGTCTTTTTGCGCTTTATAGTTGTCTGATTTTGTGAGATAAAGGTGTTGAGGTACATCTTCTGATTTACAGTTTTTGTACTTTAATTGTAGTAATGTTTTGGGTTGAAGTGCTTCATAGTGTGTGTTTGTCACCAGATATTATTAGAGTGAGCAAATCAAAGTCGACGAGATGTGCTGTCTTCCGGGTTGTAGCGCTGAGTAGTTAGGGCGCCATCATCAGGGCGATGACTCATCGCCCCGATGATGGAGGTTGCAAGGACCTGTGAAAAGTTGATAAACTTCTACTTCTACTAGACTACACGGCGCTACAACCCAGAAGACAGCTATCCCCATGTGTGTGTAGTTGGTCTTCGTGCGATATCTTTAAATGAAAATGCTTCATTGTCTCAGATTTATTGAGAACTTTGATAGCATTTGTGATAACCTATATTATTCTGTGTTAGTTAATATGGGTCTCCGTTAAACCGTGTTTTTTTTCTAAAGTCGGCACTTCTGTTTATTCCAGGGAGTAACCCCGAATACGCTGTTAATGAGTCGTCAGAACTTTTCCTTTCGTGTTACCGTAGAGCAGCTGTGCCCCTGCACACTTGCGTGGTTCTAAAATAGAAATCCCCACGCAATTTGCGCTGCACCACAAACGCATTAACGTATGTAGCTACTTTCAGCCCCTACTCCATCCCTACTCACCGTTGTGTAGCAAAACCTGCGTGGAACGGAACTTTGGGTTACACGGAAAACTGTCTTCGGTCGGAAAAAATCTCGTCCCAAGAGAAGAGTGAAAAGTAATGGAAAATTACGTAGTGGAATAATTGGCAACTGTTTGAGGCTGAAACGGAATTAATAATATAACGGATTATATTGTGTTTATTTGAATATTTTTTGTTTTCTGTTCGTATAACTTTATTCTGTACTGTGCTTCCTGAAATTTATCAGGGAAAGAACATTTATGTCAGATGGAAGATAATTACGTAGATCGACAACAGAAAGTGTTCACGCTACTGTGATGTAAGCCTGCTACTTGAACAAGAAGGAACGAAAGAGTTTCTAATTTTTGATATTTTTATAGATGCACAAATATGTGGAGTTGGTAATTTGCAGTTTCTTTTCCATTTAGATGTGGACACCTCTGTTAAACAGGAATCTGTCTGGAAAGAAGACATGGCCATAAGATACGAGTAAATTTTTGAATTTGTAACGTAATATTATCTGAGTCCATATCATTGTAAATGTATGCATTTTCTTTTTTTGATACCTGAAAGAAATGGCGTTACGACCTGAGGTTTGGCACTCATGTTTTTTAATATTGTTATTAAAGTTCATTGCTGACTGAAGAGAAACTATAAGATTCTCGTGACAGAAAAGTCGAGTATAGAAATCGTTGTTTCAGGAACACAGACATGGTCCATCACTATCGAAATGCATTGCTGATCCTTTGGCAAATTACTGCTGTGAAGACGTATGCTAGTGTGTGTTGTGAGCAGAGAAAACATAATTGCCCGTTTTACAGAGTCGTACAATAGCTTGTTGCAGGTGGTAAACACAAGGACGCGTGGTTCTGTGTTTTTAATTGATGTACTAAATGCGCCCATTTATTTCTGCTGAAAGAAAATAAAATGGGAGCACATGTGTATCTGACAGATCTCTTATGCTCAGCCCCACCCACCGTCGAGTCCAGAAAAGTAGCAGCTGTGTTCTACTTTCAGAAAGTAATAGTTTTGTGGCATATTGCACATGATTACCGCCTACTTGCAAATTTTCTCGAGGTGGTTTGCTGGGCTTCTGACTTTTGTATGCATGTAGTAGAGCCTAGCTAATTCGAGTCTCGGCCATGAATCGTATTTCTTAAGCAGGAGAACTGGTCTTCGTCGGATATTGTCGTGTGTTCTTTCGATTCGGCTTCTGACATGTAACTTTCATGCAAACACAAGAATAGGATTGCGTGCTACGTTCTCTTCTCTTAATCGAAGGTCAAATAACACCAGTGCAGCGTAGAAGGAAGTGCCATTTTCTGAACAGAGATAACGTTTGTTTCCTCATATAATTCTAAGTAAAAGTTTTGTGTCCTTGTGTTTATCCTGCATGTAAGTGCCTCAAAATAGGATGTACTGCCGGGCTGATGTGATCACGCTGATGAATGTTTGGGACCCATTTGTTAACTAGCCGAGCACTTCCAGATTATTAAGAAGGATTCTGTTTCATAAATTAATTTAGTTAGGTGCATATCTATATAATCCTCTGTTTAATTTTGTACATTTTATGCATACGTTTTATGGCATAAACGAATGTTAGAAGTGCGTGACTTAGAGCAATATAGCTTGTTGATGCGAATTAGCAGGACAACTTTCTCTTCTGCTTGCATGACGTTAAATTTATTACAGATTCGCAGTATATTTCATTGCTACATTATTTACAGTTTAATTTTGGGATAACCATTGTTTCTGTAACACCTGCAGCGCAAGTAAAGAACGTAACACCTGTGATGAGACTTGCGATGTATTCCGATATTTTGTGCCGAGTAGTCTCCTACAAATTGATCGACTTTTTATCGCGATGAGTCGTCATGTGATGCAGGCGGTAAGCAGATCTGAAACGACAGTCAATTTTTACAAGACTACAAAGAGCAACACGACGCAACATCCCTTAAGACAGTCGCGCCATACTCGCCGCCTTGAGAACCAGAAATTTGTCTTCGTGATGGGAATATTTTTTAAACAGGTGATAAGAGGTACATTTATCTTTGTCCTTAGTCAAACCTCACTCCTTGAAGACGTATGGCGGAGTTGAATGTATAGCTCCACGCTTTCTGAACCTCAACACTATGGCTTCATTCGCTTTACTCGCTGAAAAGGAGGTCTCTGTATCCATTGGATAAGATTCTAAGTAGTCATTATAACAGTTGTACACATTTTGGAAGCATTTTCGTTACCTCTTTTGTATGTTACTTTAACTCAACGCATGAAATGAACTCATAAAGCTAGGTCAGATTTAAACAGAGTTTGATTTTGTGGTTTTCACTAAAATTTGTATGGCGAATTTAATTTTGATGTGCATCGGTGAAATATGAATCCTACCGTATGTTAAACTCAATTCGAACTGAACTGTAATTTGCTGTTGGAGCTAGAAGCTTTCAGAATGCAAGGTTGCAAAGAACGTATGTGGAAACTGTGTGTTGTGGTACGGATTATACCTTTTTCATCTCCTTTTATTACGTATTAATAAACTATCTTGTTATGCGTAGTGAAATGCTCCTTTTTGTTGCATGGGTGTTGTATCTTAATTAGTAGATTAGCAGTCAGATATCCTTAGATGTTTACTCGCCTCTAAACCCACAAAGAAACTAATGGTTTTCCCGATATCCCCACATGTTATCGATTAATTGACGTCCGTAAATAGACCTTATGTTATTAAACAAATGCAGGTTGTGCTGTTTAAGACGAAGCCCTACGACAGTCAAATGCTGTTGTTCAAAGATTATATTAGAAGCATGTCTACCTCCATTTAATAGATTCTTCCGACTAACTCGAGTTAAGAAGGTCACTTTTGTTACTAGGCCGTTGACGACGTCAGTTACGCAAACGCTGGGCAGGTGCTAACGTGATGTATTCAGGAGAATTTATTCCTATGGGGGATTTTTTCATTGAAAGAGTTCATTCCTTTAACCTACGAAGCTTGGAGGGACTGAAACACGTAATATTTATTGGACTGTTGCTAACACTGACCCAGAAGCAGTTGGAGAATAAGCAAATTCGCACGAAACATGCTGAAAATGTTAGATTCTTATCTTCGAGAACGAGGTAGACGTTTTCGGAATCTTCTGTTAAGCTGTTCTGTAAGTTCCTTCTTAGAAATAAGAACTACAAAAAATCATTTGTCTTGCTATATTGATGTCACCAAAGTTTACAAACACACTTGCAGTTAGGGTTTGATTTTAAAATGTAACATTCTACAGAAATGTTAAACAGACACTTTTGAAAATCGATAGTTGTACTCTGTTAACCCCGGTATTAAGATTTTTTTTGTAATGAATTTACATTCAGCATCATTACGGTAGCACAGAACTTCCGAGATGTTGATCAGGTGTAAAGAAATTCCTCGACTCTGCTCAAGCAACTGGAAGCATCTCGCCTGACCAATGTGTTAAGTTGCCGCAGGCGGGTAATGTTAGCTTTAAAAGTGATCTTTACCGGTGCAGGGTATTCAACCTTTCTGACGCTTAATTATGGAGGCGTTGATCCTTTTTATAGCTTTGCGGCCCACAGTTTACAGGCTGTTTTTTGTAAGCATTGATGGTTATGGGGATAATTAATTATGGAAGGGGAAGGAGGAAGCATACGAGAAATCTGTCAAGGTCTATTTAAAATATTTCTGAAATTTGCTGTAGAGACTAATAGAGATTAAGCTTTAGAGAAAATTCATTTGCTGTTTTCTTCCTCTGGACTTTGTACCTTCGATCAACGGCATCGTGTCTGTATTAAAGCTGTTCTTGTTTCTCGATTTACTCCAATATCACTTATCTGTTTATTTATTTATGCTTTAACAACAAACGTCGATCTCGAAGAAAAGTTAGGAAAGGGATGAAGAAAGGTAAGAAGACATATTACGGAAGGAGACAAGAGAGAAAAGCAAGGATGTAAGGGAGAAAAGGTAGATGATGTGAAACAGTATATGAGTCGCTATAATGTATGTGACTGTGGTAGACCAACAGTTCCGCATTGATACAGAACAAAATGAGCCTCTTAAACCTGAATAATCGGATAATGAGCAAAGCCTACAGAGTATGTTACCATGTGAAAAGGATGCTGTAGAAGCGAGACTCCGGTCTTGCTATGACAGTAGCAACAGACTGAGTTGCAGCTCAGTAGAACTGTTTTCGGAAAGTACCGGGTACTAATATCGGACGTGTTACAGGCTTTTCTCATTTACGTTTCTCCTGGTTTACCTCAGTCACTTCATGCAGTACCATGTGCACAAGGAAGTTGAATGACTAGTGGAATACAGTCGTCAATATGAATCGAATATTTGACCAATCAAAATCGAATTTGGGAATTAAAGTACAATGTGTTTTAAAATGCCGTTGTCTCTTTGAACAACTCTCAGCATTCATCAGTAACAAATCAGGAAGTGTCATGTTAGAAAATTCGGATTTATCCATAGAACAGAGTCATTAATATTTGATTTATTTGTGGTTTAATTGGCATCGTATGATAGGGTGATTAATAAATATAGAATTGGAAAGGGGAGGGAAGGAAGGTGTCATGGCCCAATTTAAAGTATTGGGCCAGTATTTTCCCAATATTTGCTCAGAGAGGCTGGGGAGAATCACCAAAATCTCAGTTAGGACAACCTGCCGCAGTTGAGTGTGTGCGTGTCCCCCTAATCATTTGTTCGCTATAAGAGGCATGAACGTAATTAATACATTTAGCTGTTCATGCAGTTTGTACGCATCCATTTTAAATTCCCCACACTTCATGGACTATGCATCTCATTATTGGCGTCATAATTGGTGAGTGATTCATGGAACAGAAAGACAGGTTTCCTAAGATACACAATTACTAGTTGTGTTGTACATGTTATATGCGCTTTTGCTGTCCATATTTTCGTATATCCACGGGTTTATTGTAATGTCATGAGTATTAATATAGTATCCGCGCAGACCCACTGAGCTGTGCGCTCAGTTTTACAGACTCTGACCACCATTTTGACTCCTGGGACTACAAAGTAAGGTATCTCATTGATTACCAGTCGAAAAATCAAAGGAGTTCTGGGATTTACACGTTTTCGATATACGCGGCGATTGGCAGGAACGCATCCCCCGCGTAAAACAAGAGTCGCTTGTATATTTATAGAAGAACGGCATCAAAACAAAATTCTTTTGTGTCCTCGAGAAAATATTCTGAAATGCCGTTTGTTCTAAGATGATGTTGGAGTACGCAAAAGTTTTAGATCGGTGTGTGAGGGTGTTCACTGGCTGATTCTTGTAGACGCGACAAAGAACATTCCAGTACCATGAGAAGACGGGACAATTCTTGGGCAGCGCATCGTGTATTAGGTTTTCAGGGAGGACTCTGTTTAGTGGACTTGGCAGATGAGGATCTCTGCCCGCCGTAATCTTCGATTTGTTTCTGTAGTTACTTATTTCGGCGGATTCATTTGAGATTTTCGTCCGTAATGAAATGGATAGGACGAATTACTTTTATCTGTCATGTATGGACTATGGACCAGGTGCTGTTTAAACGATTGGTCTGTTAGTTCCAGACTGAATGGTTCCTCTGAAGTGGTATTGAAAATTCCCTGTTAACAGAACACTAGTATCTCCTCTCTTGGAGTCTTGTGCCAGCTGTCTGGAGGCTTCTGAGAGAAAGACAGAGAGCGCTCGCACTTGCCGAGGTCGATAGTTCGAACCTCGAGTGCGGGTGTTTTGTTGCTAACTGCAGCTGGGGCACCAGACAAAATAAGTTTCGGCACATTCTCTCCCTGTAAAAAAGAATATACTACTTCGCTTATTTCAGTTATTATTCATATCCTTTCCTCGGCCTGTGTGTTCTACTGACATTTTCTTTCAATTTCACCACAGAAATAACGCTTTAATGGATGGCTTACGTGTCTGCGTGCTTTTGTAATTATAATTATATATGGGCCTATATTATGTGTGTCTGGCAACCGATGATTTATTGACTGCCATTTGAAATTCTGGATGGCAGGTTAATCACATTGCTTCATTTGTTGTTATTACTGTTATGTTCTCTCTAGTATTTCAAGTACAGCGTTACACGTGTCGTTTAAATTTGTGCGTGTGATAACAGAAAGCTTTGATACTACGCGGGACCATAACGCAGAGAATAGTTTACGTTTTCACCGCTCTGTAAACTTCAGATCTCAAATAGCTGAACGATGTGAATGGAATTTAAAAAAAAAGAATGTTCTTTGTATGGAAAATTTGTATGTTGCCTTTTAAGATTTTTATATTTCGCTTTATTTAAATGGGAAAACTTAAGTTCGTTTTGGTCTTCTGTTGGCTAATATATTCCAAGTCATTGCAGGTTCCTCGTGGTTACCAGTACATTTTCTAAACGTACCAGAGAACTTAATAACTTGTTAAGTTTTAGGGTGAAGCCATTGCAGGGTAATAAGCCAATCGCAAGAGACAAGGACGAACTTTATATCAATGAAGACGAAAAGCTGTTCTCCCTCCATCGTCGAACTTCACAGAAGCCATATCGGAGATACATAAGAACGAATAACAATATCGAAATAACTGCCCCTGTGGGCCCCACTTGCAGAGTAGAAATTTTGCCAACTTAAGATTGCCTTTCGTTACTACTCACCTCAGTAACCCTTCCCGCAAGATGGCATTGCAGATCACTTTCTTGTCAGAGCATAATTTTTACAGCCCAATACGAAGGCAGTACTTTTCGCTGTTGTCATTTCCGTGCTTAATGTTTAACGGTTCTCCGAATTTTATGTTCATAATTTCTTCACAGGTACTACGAATGCGCTAGGACACTTCTTCTCACAAAGGTCGGTTGTCTTTGTTCAAACGAGACTAGGCGTGTAGATGGATGATCGTATTAAAATAGACTGGAAAGAAGTAGGTTGTGTATTGGATTCAGGTGGCTCAATATATGATTCACTGGTGGCTGCTTGGATTCCATAACAGCGGGGAATGTCTTGAGACAACAGTTGTCGGCCACTCGAGAAGGGCCTTGCTCCGTGGAATACTCGTATTTCGCTCAACTTCTCAATTCCACGAGAATTAAATGAATTTGTTTCTCAAACCGTTGGACTCGTTATACGCGTTTCGGTGTTGTCTGAGCTCTCTCACGTCGTAGTTTCGCGTCTGTTTTCGTCACTCGCCTCCCACACAGTGTTTCTCCCTAGTCTGTCGTCTCGTATTGATATTAGGTAATGTTATGTGACACCTTGCTCCTCCCCGGTTTGCGAATTCTCTTTTGTCGTCTTCATTCTGCCGCATCTGATTATGCACAACCCCATTTGAATTTTGTCGGTCGTTCCGCGTCCCATCGCTGTACACCATGTCCGCTCTCCCCCGCCCCCGATTTTACATCAAGTTGCTTTGAGATCTCTTATCACTGTTTGGCTTTCTTGCTGCATAATTAAAAAGGTTTGAATTTGTCGGACGATTTACTGAACGAGGTTGAATTACAACTAAACACCATCCAAATAAGAACAAGATTGAAAACCTGAACTCTGGAGTACAATCAAATTGCAGAGGTGTTGTTTCAGGGCGACTAAGAGGATAACAAACAGTGGTGTCAAAAGCTACTGTGGTATCCAATATAATTGTCTGAACATTGTGTTGAAAACCATTTTTGTAAGTCTGATCCTAGGTCATTGCTGAAACAGTGGAACAAAGACCAGTGTTGAAAGTGTGTTCCAAGGTCATTCATTGTAACTATTGAAAGACACGACGGCTTACGTGCAAAAATGTACAGAAAGTGCAGCAATAATCCTGAAAGAAAGGGCTCATCGACAAGTATCGGAGGCCAAACAAGGGACGTGATTAACGACTAAATGTCTTCATTATGAGACATCGTCTGAGAAATGTCAGGAAGGAGAACACGACAGAAGGAGCAGCTTTCAAACACAGTAGCGAGGTGTGTGAACTTATGAAACCAGGCATCGAAGCACTGTGAGCAGTGCGTTTTAGCTTTATACGAGTTGATCTCCGACTAAATACGTCTGCGACAATTGCAATGAAATTAAACGTTTGAAGTAGTGTAAACAAAATTGAGGAGTTCTGAAAGAATTAGCTGCATCTGTACTAGACAACTGGAATGTCAGAATCGTCAGTGGAATACGAACTGTTTGGAAAAACCTGAAGAAAATGTTGAGAGACCAGCTGCATCTAGCAGATTTAGCGTATTTAATGTTTATGATGATAATAGAAATGCAACGGTTACAGTATTTTGAACGATGTTTGAGTTCACTCATCAGTCTCCTATTCTAAAATTCTCTCGTTTCGTCGAATTGTCATACTTTTTTAGTCCAACGGCTGGTTTGATGTCCGTCTCTCAGTGATGATTAGCATTGAGTCGTGTTCATTTAGGATTAGAGATTTAATCAGGGATTATACGTTCTGGACGACCGGGATTCTACACCCTAGAAGAAAGTATTCATCTCTTAGCCCACCCAGCCTCCTATCCAATAGGTTCCGTCGTTTTTCCTCGGGGTTAAAGCGGCCAGAGCGTACCGTGAATACTGAATATAGAATTAACTTTATTAATACGGACGGGTATATTTGTCTGTTAGAACATTTATCTTCAGTGATTTCCCAACCCACCCAAAATGAATCCTTTTTCTGTGAGTACGAGTTTAACGTCGCTTGTTAATTGTTCTGTGCGTTGTTAAATATTTTGAACAAAGGAAACCGCGCTTGAGTGCATCCCAAAGAAAAAATATGTTACAGTTCGAATAGAATGTGAATCTTATTAACTCTAGCGTATCCACTGTCTTATTTCTTTATTATTTTTCTCGATTCATCCATCAGTCGTTAAATACCATGTGATCTAAAATATTCCTCAAAGTAAACAGCATAGCTCAGTCTTGGTTAGTGTTATCAAAGGAAATAATCACTACTGTGAGAATCATACGAATCTTATACGTGCACTGTGGTAAAAATGCAGATTTATTGTTTGTTAAAGTAGGTGGTACGTATAATTACCGCAGGGCTGTGAATGGTTGGGATGTTTGTAGAGGTCCCTTTAGCACCAAGCCTTCCTTTTCTAAATTTCATAACGAGAGAACACGTTTTAATTTCTTTCTAGACTTCGAGTGGGGCGGATAGAATCTGTAAACTACAGTTTCCCTCATCAGGTGACGATGAATATCCAATTGTAACCGTTTATTGTATAATCTTATAAGTGGAATGAATAAATTTGCTGTGTTTGCGAGATCGTGCTGTGACAAGTTAATATTACGAGTTTAATCAGGTAGCGTGTTTTCCTGGCTGATCTTAGGGATCATTCAGACAACAGTAATGGAAGGCATGAATGCTCATACATTTGCGCCGTACAGGCTGTCTGCATTGATTGAGGCGGTTGTTTGTGGTGAGTAACTGTGGGAGAAGTAATGGTGACTGAGACCCTAGACCCAGCCTCGCTGTTTGCTCTATTTTCAAGAGACGTCTGGCTAGAAGGAATTGACAGTATATCTTTATCAGACAAGCAACCGGAAATCTCAAACTGTGGCAAGGGCTGACACATCCAGATTCCTCATTCGTAAAACAAGGCAACAATCTTTGCTTCCCTGGTTTAGGAAAAGTAACTACGTAATCAATTTTTCGCCTGTACGTTGTGTCGTAATGAACTTTAGGACACGGAACAGGTCAGACAAGGAGTTATATAACTCGTGCACTGTTATTATCTACACATCTCGGCCTTCAGTTCGATATAACCGTTGTTGGGGTCTGTCGTTTTGTTCCAATTAACAAGGCTTTTCATTAAGGCGCATAAATTTAGTCGAGAATGAAAATAGTCTTCAATCCAACAGACAATTCAATCCAATTAAAATAACAGCAATGAAATGACACTTAAATTTTCGCTTCCAGGGCAGCATACTGCTGAAGACAGGCACTGCCTTTCCCATGCTGTCTTGTGATGCAAAACATTTCACTGACTTTTACTTAATTTAGTCATATCTGAACGTCTGAGTTTATTTTCAAGTAAATGGAATGTGAATGTGGTTACGAATGACGAATTAATAAGATAAGTTTCTGCGAGGTCCGATGAAAAGCCACAGATATCCAAATGTACATAACGGATCACAGGATTAGATACCGAGACTTCAATAATGTTATCAGCAGTGTTATGATTTCGGGAGACACATCTGCTCTCGTCTATAGGTGAACGTCATGCTGACAAGTTTGTTTCATAATTTCGATTTCAATGGCAGTGACGCATATCAAATTCATGTATCTTAACCTTTGGACCCAGTGATTGAAAAGTTGAAGATTTCTGTCTTCTGGGTTGTTGCACCGCGTAGTCTGGTCGATGTTTACCAACGTTTCAGAGGTCATACTGCCTCTGTCATCAGGGCGATGAGTATGAAGATTTCTGTCTTTTGGGTTGTTGCACCGCGTAGTCTGGTCGATGTTAACCCTATAAACCCAGCCCCACACACCCTATTGGCATATTCATCGCCCTGATGACGGAGGCAGTATGACCACTGAAACGTTGGTTAACATCGATCAGACTACACAGCGCAACAACCCAGAAGACAGAAATCTTCATACTCATCGCCCTGATGACGGAGGCAGTATGACCTCTGAAACGTTGGTTAACATCTACCAGACTACACAGCGCAACAACCCAGAAGACAGAAATCTTCAGACTCACCGCTGTGAAAACCTCAAATCTTACATAGATTGAAAAGTTGTGTGCATTGAACACATTCTTAATAGTGTAGTGCAGTGAATCAACCGTATTACGTATTTTTAGTCACGAATGAATTGTGTTAGTCGATTGGCTATAACCGAAATGCATTAAGATATTTTGCCCTTTTTTCCCTTGTTTTGTATACATTAGTTTCAGTATTTTTTGTCTGGGGGGGGGGGGGGTGGACTGAGAATATTAATGGTAGGAAGATAACGACTTACCTAGAGATGAAATGTAAAAGTGTAACCAAAAACCATTTACTTACATTTTTATATAACATGTTTAATAACCCTGACATGCACAAGTCCCTTTTATACCACAAAATGAATAGGAACACTTGGTATAAACAGACACACAATACACATTCTGGCTTGATGGCATTGCGCGTGATTCAGCATGAGGATGAAGTGAGTGGGAAGGCTCGAGACTGTTAAGAAGGCACGACACAAAATGAGCGTTATAGAACGCTCACCCACACTTGGGTTAGGTCCAGAAAAAATGTATGCTAGCCAAACTGAACAACCTTTCAGGCTTCACACAACGAAACTTTAAATGCGAAGTGGGTAATCTCCGGTATATCCGTAAACTTAACAGAAGATTTCACTGCGACGAACACTAATAAAATCTTCTCTGGCTCTCAGCTGTGTAAGTTCGTTAAAGAACGGCTATTGAGGGACCAACTCAGTCTCTGACATCAAATTGTGGTGGTGGTAACGGAGCTGGTCCCTGAAACGTCAGTTTTTAGCAAATTGGCACGGGCGATAGTCCGAGAAGATTTGATTAACAAAAACCAAACTAACGCATGCCAAAGTGGCTTAAACGTGTGACAGACAAAGTCGGATTCATGATCTTAGATTTATTGCTAGAGTAAAAACAGAATGATGATCTGAACCTGTAGCACGCATGGGAAAGATGAGAAATGCGTGTCGGAAAACGTCTTGGGAGACCTGGTCGTAGATAGGAGGAAATATCAAGGTTAAGGGCAACGAAGGCGTGAATCTGACCACACACTCCATCTAATGTGTACGTTAACAATAAACCGAGCAAAACCTTTACACGCCATACGCCTTATTGCGAGCTGCTTTGCTTGGAAATACTCTCCATGTTTACATAACATTTACATGTTTCAGTGTTAAACACAAGCAGATGTTACGAAAAATCTTTAGGAAGCAAGAAGGTGAGTTTCAGGACAAAGCAAACATTAAATTGCCAAATTAGTGGGCATTTAAGCTCTGCTCCATCTGGGGTAGCATGCCGAAATGAGAATGTGAAACGAGCTGAAAATATTTATTCTTCCGGAAGTGGTAATTCTGATTATCTCAAAGAAGCAAAATGCATGCAGGAAAACAGGTCAATTGCTAGTGCCTACTCTTAGACACCAGGATATGAAAGAGTATATGTGTCACTACTGTTTGCGACTCTAATCTAGGAGACTTGCAAGGAATGCAGGAAGTCCGAAGCGTTAAAGGCGGACGCTATCTTTCCTTCTTCCCCCTTCACCCCACTTCCACACCCCGCAAGTCTCAAGATTACAGTCGCGAACTATACTTCCATTAACACTGTTTATTTTCCTGTTAATTTGAATATAACTTGCATTGTCATTCATTACTACTGACTACAGAATTTAAGAATGCAATAAATGCATGTGAATTGAAATGTAGTTTACGACCATGAACATTTTAGTTGCGTACTCTTACTTATCCGTCCAATAAATATGGTTGCGACAAATGGCCAAGGACGATACGTGAACCTACTTCGGGCCTCTGTAGGAAGAGTCTGATTTCAGTCGGGTAATTGCAACGCGTTTGGCGGTAAACGTCGGGTAAAGTTTTGAATACTTTTGCTCGTGATACCATAAAGCGGGGGTTCAGAAACTTTTAAAGACTCATTTTCTCATTCACACTTTGATATCGATTTGCTGACTACCGAATTGCAAATGACGAAAGTTTGTTTTAACTCTAAGAAAATGTATTAAGAACAGTAATAAGTTCGTAATCGTGAACGGGTTTGCGTAATAATCTACTTTATTTTCTTTAATAAATGTTATTTATTGGTCGTATTAATTCGCTTAGAAACAAACATTTGATTTATACTGTAAATTTTTGAAGAACAATCCGAATTATACAATATTTTAAACATGCCAGGCCGGATACAAAATGTGTCGGCGGGCCGCAAGTTGATAACCTTTTCCACGGAGGTAACTTTTTTGTTATTTTTATAGATTTTTTTTTCTGAATTGTCTGTCGGAACTCCCCATTTTGCCTTCCTACTCAGATATTCTGGAAATTTAATTTTAACTTTTCATTGTTCCAATGAGTACTGTGATGACCTAATTCGTTGCTAAGCGACATGCCGTGTAATGGACCAGAGCGTGAAATACTTACCACATCAGTCAAAACCTATGTTCTCTGCTGCATGACATTTTAAATGCGTTGACGCATCGCAGTGTCATCTGACAGCAGTTTTAAAATAAGCTTGCATCATTATGGCGTTTTGCTGCATCTCGTGAGCTCCTCAAGCAGCCAGCCACCCTCACATGTGGTGTGGTGGTGCTGGCGTATCGATCCATCGCAACAGATATAGCCTCTAACACACAGCCAGTGTAAAACATTGCGCGTTTGAATTCGCCGATGCTGGGGTGGACTACAGTTTGTAGGAAGTCCTCGCAAATCAGGTTTATTGATTTAAAAATATATACAAATGTTATTATGCAGTTTTGCCATGAACCACAGACTGACGTGCTAACTTATTTTTAATTAAGGTATTGTGATATGAAAGACGTTGTGCTTACTGATGAAGTTTAACACAACTGTCGATTTTCGGGTTCCGGCTGGAACTGCATGACTCACGAATAGGCACTGCTGAGTTTTCCCGATGCGAGTCGAGTATCAATCGCTCCATAAGAACAAGAAAATCAGCTTACCCACATAAACAAAATTCCTACCGGGAGCTGGGAAGTTATATTTTTATTCAACTTTATTAGTAAACGAACTGCATAAAGCGGTAGTCATGTTGTGGGTACAGTTTTTGGACTTGGTACCCTTTACCCTGGCACCAGACGTATGGGATACTGGAGGTATTTTTAACCTCGGGACTATATTGAGGTGAACGGTTTGCTTCACGCTTCAGCCACTTTACCCCCGTGGTTAAATCCTCAGGGACTCATTGGAGAGGAGACTGGGTGAATCGCAGTGCAGTGTTGTGGCGATGAGAAAATTCTTTCCTTTGACGGGAATCGAACCCCTAAATTCAAGGGTACTGAACAGCTTATTTACTCTACAGTACTAATCTCATATATTTCTGCGAATGATTGGGATGGTGTTTGTTTTGTGTATCTAGTAGGGTGACTGGCAAATCATTGACTGGTGAATTGGTAGAAGTGTACGAGCTGTTCGAGATCGGCCAAGCCATGGTTTATTACGTAAGGTGACAGTGGCGTACTTCATGACTGTCAGTACTTTATAATGATAGTTCAGTTTAATTTTTTGGAATCAATGAGGGTATAGATATATAGTTTTCGTTTCTGAGGCCCAGAATATTCTAAAAAAAGGCTGGAATTTAAATTTTATATTTTCCCAAGAGCTCACTTCACTGTAATATAGTATACTGTATGCAGGATTGGCAGTCATTTTCAATGCCTTGATATTCATAAGACTGAGTGCAGTCCTAGGTAGCGAAATTAACTTCTCGTTTCAGTTAAGCATTATTATTTTACTGCAAGTTGTTAACTTTTGTATTTGTTAATGTCGGACAGTAAAACGTTAGCCCCGTGGAAGGGTAGATAGAAGCTCGTTATCATTTGGATGGAACTTAAACGGATTTTAGTCTACCTCTGAAAATAACTGCAGAAAGTAATTTACATCAGTCGCAGAATGTATTCGAAAAGCACTCAGCTAATGCACTGTTACCGAAAATTGTGTGCCCGCGGAACTTTTGGCGTAAATACTGACGGAACTGTAAACCAGAAATGCAAAGAATAGGGCAAATACCATTGCGGTTTTTGTACTGTAAACTAAAGCTTATGAGGAACCAAGAAAGACATTAAAATGATTTAACTGCGGTGTAAATTGTTTTATTGGGTTTCGCCTTTTTTTAATAGTGGCAGTAATGTCATCAAGACTGATTTAATATGCGTAGGTTTATTATTGTAGACGTAGGACAAAGTTCCTCAACAATTTGTGTGGCTTGAGTGCATATTTTGTAATACTGTTTCGCCTTGTATTGTTAAGAATAGTTACTTGATAGTAGAAGACTCCTGATTTTAATGCCGTCAGTATTTTGCAGTACCTGCTACTGTGATCTAGGCTGTTCTGCTTGACAAGGAACATTAAACCAAGAATAAGGTACACGGCTTGCTTATGGACGCTTGGAAGGATACGTGTGAATCACTGCAGCAGAGATTGAAGCTTGTGTTAACCCTTTGAAGCCGAATGTCTTCTAAATAATATTTAAGAATTCAGTTCGTACCACAAATAAAACAGATCAATTAGTTATAAATGAAGAAACAATCTTGTTTATATCCGTCGTCTTTTTCAGTGCTGCTAGCATTAGTTTTGAAGTAACCTTCAGCTTTCGTCGACTCTCTCTCTCTCTGTATCGTGTATATGCAATTTACAAGTTCGAAAATGTAGGAGCATTAGACGTTCATCTGATCATTCTTTCATACAATTTGGAAGTATACCAACACAAGATCGATGTTTTTTTGACTGCATATCATGAAGAATAAATGGTGATGTTGGCAATTAGTTAGTTGCCCTTCTTAATCGAAGTAATGGAACTCTCCTCTGTACCGGATATCAGCGTTCTTGCCCCTAGCAACAATATTGACCATACTGATGGCAGTTGTAGATAAGCGTGTTTAGATATCGTTGCCAGGTTATTTTATTACGTGACGCTACTTATCGTCAGCTGTTTTTACAAGAACAGAGTAGTGAAGATACTCAACCTAATGTGTCTATAGTCCGACTTATTTGACTTACCAGGGCTGTGAAGTCGGTATTAAAATCTCCGACCCCGACTCCTTCATAAAATTTCAATGTGTATTAATAAGGGTAAACCTACAAAAATGGTAAATTGCACCATAAGAGATTTCATCACCACCACGTGAATCATCAGCCTACTTTTTAGGCTTATAACCTATATTTAAATATACGTCTAATGGTTATTGCAGAAATCGGTTGATTTGTAGAAACTTTGTATTTTTAAGGTACCGGAGCCGAAGTTACAAAACATTATTCCCACACCATGTGGCTCAACGCGTCGTTGACTCGAAATAGGATTTTATATCGATTTCGGAGTCGGTACATTTTTACCGACTCCGACTCAACGACTCCTGGCTACTACTATCCATATTCAGATGAAAATTGTCAGAGTCGTGAAGGAATTGTGTGTGTCAATAGCTTAATAAGGTATTAACGCTTTCTTCGCCCAGGTTTGTTATGCTGGTAATATTATAATCTGTGGAAGTACCATAATTGGGTATAAGAGGAGAAGATATAAGGTTCTGAATTGATCAGAGCAATTTAATTTGTTGTTTAAACTGCGGTGGGTTTTTTGTGGGGGGGGGGGATTAAATTATTAAGTACTCGGTGTTATTAAAGTTGAAAATGTATTTACTGAAGTACGTAGAATTATTTCACGATGCTCAACTGCGATTTTCATCCACAGACTTTTCTTAATGTTGAATAGGATACGAAATATTTGAGATTCTGTTTATTTTCCATTATTTGCACAAAAGTACGATTTTGTTATATTTACCTTAACAATTTGTAGTTCAAATTCGTACGCGCTGTTTGTGCGATTTCGTTTTCCTCTTCAGTGAACCGGATTAAACAGTAATCCTTATTTTCACGTCGACATTTCTCTGTGTTCCTGCATTTTTTGTTGTCAGTGTTATACGGATGCTGCATTTACATGCGATGTGAAGATCACAGTATCCTATAACATGTATCTTTCCACTTCATCAGTAGTGTTTTTCACTTGTCATTGGGTAACTTGTGTCCTTTGTACTAGCTCTCGCTTTAAAAGTGGAACCCAAAAGTTCATTAATCACCAAAGCCCATTGGACTTTACCCTGAACTATTAAACACAATCCACGTGTTCACATCCTTTTTACTTTAATATACTCTCATCCATGCCAAGGTCCTCAAAGTGACCTTTTCCCTCTCCAATTTCCGACAAAATTTGTTTATGCATTTCTCATTTCGCTTGCCTGCTGCGTGTCCTTTCCATTTCTTTATCTTTTATTTGGTAACCGAGACACTAAGGAGTGAAGCATAGGGCTTACGGATTATGAAGTTCTTCGTTGTGTAGCATTTTGCCCTTTGTTACATTTTCTTGAGAAGAGGCCTTGCGGCAGCCCGACCCCTGGTCGAGGAGTGTAACGCAATGCCCAAAAAGGAAACGTTCGAAGTGGGCTATGAAAGGCCCCACACGCAAAATCTCGAATTGGTTCTGCCGGAATTTTATCAACAGCCAGCGGAATAACAGTCTCAGTAAATTAGGCTCAGGTACTGATGGCTAAGTTTTTATGGGACGGGAGACTGCTAAAGTCAAGATATTGTTTGGTTAATTAAGCGACTGTAAGTTTCTCATTGAAGATCATGGTCTGTGGAATAGAATCGTTTATTTGCTTAAATAATATCAACCAGATGATATTTTTAATGGTGAAGTGTGGTGTTGTATTTGCGGTACGGATCGAATTCTTTAATATTTAGACGAGCTTTAGCTTCAGAGGGTTGATACAATCAACTCCTCACTGGTCGATTCAACCCTGTGACCAAAGAATCAAACTATTGTTGTCCATCTCTCTTTCCTGTTGTCATTGCGCTGCGTGAATGTGGTCCAGTTCGAGAATAGGAAAGTGATAAACACGTAATTTCGAAATTGATTCTGGGAATTAGGAGTTCTCAAGCGCTCGCGCAGTGGTTATCTAGCTTCTGGGTGTTGTCGAGTGGTTTGATGGTCGCTGGAGTGACGTAGCTGTAGGAGCAGAAGAGGTTGCTGGTTCGATTGCTGCCTTGTCATTTTGCAGGGGCTTATTGAAGGGGGACGGCTGTAAATCTTGCTGTCATTGACATCCATTGATTACACGAACATAGAACAGGTGCTGATGGAATACTTCGTCGAGAGATGTTTGGATGACTGTTTCAAGTGATCGTAAATCTTAATGAGATCCACGTTTTATGTCATGCAGCTTTTAATTCGAACCGTTACTATGAATTTATAAAATTCTCTTTGACCTTCGTGTAAATTATTGGCTATGTTTAGCCGATGTGAACCAACGTAAGATTTTTCTGCCAAGTTTTATGGAAACTCCATCAAATTCGGTGGAAATTTGTTCGGTGTTTTCGAATACGAAACTTCACACCCTATCTCCCACAATTCTCTGCACTTTTCTATGTAAAATGTGCCACAAGAAATACAAAATACATTAAAATGAACGCAATTAGAAAGGCGGTGGTTTTTAAAAATACGTTTCACACCATTTCTTTCTCTCAGGGCTGTCTTACGTTTTACATAGGTGATGAAAGGTGTTTATTGAATGTCTAGCCTCTGTTTTAGAACAAACAAGATCCGAGGTCAATGAATGTTCCATTAAAAAAGTTTAAACGCTTCTAGGTAAAATATATGAACTATGATACACAGTCTACAAAATGGTGCAGTTATATAAATAAAATATTGACGTAAGCACGAAAAACCTATTTACTGAGCTCTGAAACAACATTCTGATAAATGGGTCATTTTCTGTCACAAAATACACTGAATAAAAGTTCTGATGAAGTACTGACAGTCATTTACCGTCGGAAGATTTTTTGTTTTATTTCTTGTGTGGCTTTGTGTGAAATGTAGAATTTTTGACAGGAATATGATCTTATAGTTTATCACGAAATGTTTCAAGTTTTCATTTCATCTGTCATTAAGTTACATACTATGTATTGTTAGCATGGAGCTGACTACCCACATTAGTGTCGATGTGGAACGATACCTTGACATTACCGTTTGTCTTCATGACCTGTGCTTAATGAAGCTAGAGGAATAGGCGATTAATTAATTAACAAGGGCAGCTTTATCTTTACCATAATCAACAAATTATCTGGTATCGTTCTATGTAGATAGCACTAATAACCATTGGGTTTAGCGTCAGACTTAAAATGAAATGTTTATTATTTGTGTATGTATGAAACATGTTGCGTGATACTTCTAAATATGACGCCGTGTAACAATTTGTATTAAGTTTGAGAGATGGCAGTGATTTTACACCAAGTACTTGAAGAACGTGGTGTTTTATTTTGCTGTTTACATCCTGCTTGCGTTATATCGTGTTTTGTACGTCTTTAAATTAGTCTAAAATAAAATAGAAACAATTTTGAATGGAATGTATTTTTCGTATGTACGGTCAAGCATGCTTGTGGTATATTATTGACAGACCTGAAATTTGTAGCCTGTAAATTAAAATTCATTTCCGTAACACACATTATTTATATAATATCTCTGTATTTCGACGATTGTGAGTTAGATTCAGGCTTGAAGCGAATTTCTGTACCTTTCATAAATTTCCGATTCCTGTCTAAAAATCTTTAGATTAAGATACTATTACTTTAGCCGTTTTGTGTGGGTGTGAAATTTGGTCTGTCATTGTAAGGTTAGAATATAATTTGAGTGTGTCTGAAAATAAAGTTGTCTGGATAATGTCTGAATCTGAGAGACAGGAAGTAAAAAGATATGATAAAACTGCATATTAGGGGACTTCAAATGTTTGTACGTGATTACGTTGACGTTGTTTTTTCTTTGTTACAGGTAAGTGGTTCATTGGGCATAGTATTTACCGCTCATTCAAAGGATGGTAAGTTATAATTGTCTTCATAACTTTATTTTGGTACGAGGTCTGTTTTATGCTACAAATCCAGAATTCCCTTTCCTTCGTCTTGATAACAATCATTATTCGCTGACTGTAAGACGCTTGTTTAAATCGTTATGCTAACAGCCATTCTGTTGACTCGTGTTGTAGGCCACCCGTTCGAAGTTTTTGGGTGTCATTAATATGAAGTGTGGTTTCATTATTTTTTCTCTCTTTACCAATATTGGACAGATTTTCTTGTTGCTATGCATGTTTAATTAATTTTGTTTGCACGTAGAGAGTTTCTTTTACTGTTGAATTTTTCGTCATTCTGCTGCAATCTTCATTTGGCAATTATATTTATATGACGATTTATGATTGATATTATTAATTTTTGTGGACTGATACAAATGAAAGCTGTTTTAAATATGGTTTTGTATATAATGAACGCTAATTTTGAAGTTCTTTGGTATGAAACATATTTTTTACGTAATTGTTTTGTTTTATTTGAAAACAGTTAATAGTAATGATAATTTTAATCCCATTAGATCATCAACACATCTTGAATTAAGGTAGTCTGTTCAAGTTTCAGTGATTAGAGCAGGTCCTTCCATATTTTTGTAAGACATCCCTGGGATTTTGTACCCTTCTGTTTATATTGATTGATATGAGGTAATTAGGCATGCGGTGTAAAGGACACCCCCCTAGATTCATTCATTCTTATAGTACTTTATTCATGTATTTATATTTTATGTGTCTTCACTAATAACTTGATTACGTTTATGATCCGTAATTCTGTATCCAGCTACAGAGCTTTATCTACTGCATGCGTTCTTTCCTTGTATTCACTCGTTAACGTGCAACATAGCTTTTATAATAATAGCTTCTGAAGACACTTATCTGTAACGTCAGTGCCTATTCAGTGATTATCGCAGCGGAAGGCCTGATTAAGTCACTGTTCCCGAATTATGTTTGTCTCATGTCTCGGCCGAGTGGTTAACTCTCGTGCGTCGTACTCGTTCAGGGGGTTTCAGGCCTGGATCTTGTTCTCACCGAAGTTTCAGTGTGTTTCTTTGATTACAGGGATTGTACCAGATCATTCCGACCTTTCGGTTACATATTATCGACTAATAGATTATGCATAGATCTATCCTATTTAACAACGGTTTTTACACTTCGTATTTAACGAGTAATCGATCAGTGAATGAGATTAAATCGATGTGCAGGAGGATGACTTGTGTTGATGGCACGGCACCCCGACACTTGACGATTTAATTCGATGTTATAAGGAGACATTCGTATTCGTATATGACAGATTAGATGCCTGCCGTGGTGAAATTCTCGTAGTACCTTAATTCAGTTCTGCATTGAGGTAATCAGTTGGTCTGTTGCGTTAACCCGTGCCGCTAACTGGTATTGTCTGCCCTCATAATAGGATTTAAATGGCTGTTGGCTCTTTGATTTGTGGATATAGCAGCCGATAGGACAATCGCAATTCTCATAGTTTTGCTACGGCAGCTCTTAACGCTTCCAAAGTGGGCTCTGTGTATCGCTCGTTCATTCTGTTGTGCTTGTCATTTGGTCTGTATTCATGTTTAGTCTATATGCTGTCGTGTCTTTAAGTATCAGTAAAGAGGAAAGGTGGAGATGAATTTATTTCTTAAATTTCGTTCATATATAAGAGTTATGCAGTTATTATTATTCAAAATGGACTTGCTTTCATATTCATGAAGTAACTAACTGCAGGGAAAATAATAATTCTTCAGAAGCGGAGGGTCGCTCAGGTATTAAACAAATTCTCCGTGTTTTACCGAACCCACTGAGTCAATTTTTCATTCTGAAGATCCATTTTAATATTTTTCCGCATCTGCTCCTGTATATTACAAGTGATCTCTTCGCCTTAGGTTTTCCTACCAAAATCTTGTAGATACGCATTTTTAATTTATTCCCGTCGTGCTGCATGCCTCTCCTATCACACCCTTCTTTTACTTATATCACAGTGATAATAGCCCTGTTTGAAGAATACGAATTATTGAAATCCTTGGTTATGTAATTTTCTCCAGCCTCCTGTTATTTTAATTTCTCTTTCGTTCAGATATTCTCTCCGTTACTTCGTTCTCATGCATCCTGAATCTGTGCCCTTCATCTCAGCCATTTCTTTTCTTGACAACGGCCAGAGATCACTTGTAACCAGTAGCTTGAAATGATTTGTTAATTTGTGACTTGGTAATGCAAGTTTATCTCGTATTTTGCTCTACGTACAAGTACCACACATACTGAGTACTGTAAAACCCTACCGTGGAATGTAAGTTTTTCGGGTAAAAATTGTGTCGGGAGCACATTTGAATTCATATATAAATTTACAGTAATTTGTTCACTTTTAAATATAAATTATATCTGAGCACAATGTGTCATTTCTGAATATTTATTGTTAAAGATAACGAAAATTAGCCATTAGTTTTCAAAAATTGTGTCAAGAGGGTCTTCTCGGTCCAAGGAACGAAGAAAGCTAAACCATACTGTTTTAAAGCACGAAAGTAATCCAAATAATCTTTAAAGATTCTAATCCTACCGCAAAGGCAAGACAACAGTCACTTGGTTAATCCTGTTTAGGGAAATAATCGCTGTTTATTCGAGGGATAATAAGACACTTACCAATACACTCTGTGGGCAATGCGCTCTGCAGGGTTGAGCTTAGGCTACTTTTTGTGGAAATTACGTGTTATAAAGGAATGTGCAGACAGAACAAGGTTTGAGGTGTGAGGTTCTCACGGTGACAGTAAAAATGTTGATTTTGTCCTTCTGGGTTTTGACGCTGAGCTGTCTTGTACGTGTTAACCGACGTTTCGGAGGAACTCTTCACCTCAGTTTTAACGATTTAAGGGAGTCAAGACGCGAGTCGCTAGTATATGAGGAGGAGAGACAATGGGAGTGGATAACAATGTAAGGACTGGTTCTGAGAGGCCGTGTACTGAGAATAGCAGTCCATGACCAAGACGTTGTCCGAAAGGATTAACACTGTGCTAACCCGTTCGACTGTCACGTTCTGTTCTTGGTACATTATCGTTTGTAACTTGACTTTGCAGATTTCTAGATTTCAGCCGAAACTGCTGTGGTCCTCCAAGGTACAAATAGCAAGCGGTGCTATTTCTAATATCAATGACCGTGACGCTGTAATGCTCTTTCGTTCGCCGTGAAATTTGAAGTTAACAGTTTTCGTCTCTTCAGTGTCCACTACGTTCTGTTTGCGCGAACGAAAGTCATGTATTCATTTTCGCTTCATAAAAAAGTGCCGACGGTCACAGTCAGAGGTCTGGCCTGGTTATTGGGTTCTCTGTGTGTGTGTCAGTTCGGTTAAAGGTAACGTTCGCTGAGATTGCATTTCTCTTGTGATTTTATTCAGACCTATAAATCTGTTGTCTACCGCCATTGAATGCAGTTCTTCCGAAGCTGACAGTCGCTCAGCTGGTTAAGAAATACCCCGTTTTTATGGAACCCAAACAGTTATTACTGAGTATACAAGAGTTTTATCATAAGCCAACTGAATCCAATTGATACTCTCATTTAATATTTCTTAAAGATCAAGCTTAATATTATTTTATGATCTGTTTTTGTGTTTATTTCCTTCATTGTAGACACTGACAGTCTTGTTTCATTAAGTATATGTAAGTGCTCTGTTGTTTAAAGTGTTTATCGAATGTGTTTGGAAGTTTAATCTAAAATACACATAGTTGGAGGCGTTGAATGTATGTGTAATAAGATAGAAAGCCATCGGAACAGATTATTTTAAGAAGTCCCAGTTGAAAGGACGACAGGTGTCTGTTTCACTTGGAAACCAGACATTCGCGGCCTCTCGTGAACTTACCGTAAGTACGTGTGGGTCTATTGCACATCTTCTCTTCACTGTATGAATTCATCGAAATTATTGGATAGGATACGAACAAGCTCGCTTAATCCAGTCCTTGGTATTAAGTGTGTTTAAGTATGCGTGAACTGTAATGACGTCATAGGGGAATGGTAAACATGACTGTACTCTTCCTATGAACATTTAAATTTGAGGATTGTACGTCCATGGCACGTGGAGTTGCATTTATTGTTTATGTATTTAGTTGGGTGGAAAATAACTTGTATTGTTAGTACGAGATAGTGTTTTGTAATTTAATGAAGGGGTTCTCAAAACCTTATATGTTTTGTGATGCTTCGTACGGAGTAACCTTGCATGATGTAAACTAATAAATATACGCTTTGTTAATGTGGTAGGTATTTGGTACTACATAGCTCTGTGACTAACGAAGCTGCATCTTAATGACGAACGTCAGATCAAGAGCTACTAGGACGCGTCTTAGAGATGGACACTTTGAGGGATGCATGCTAATCGCAGCAACAGAAATTAAACCAAAAATGTAAAATGTATTCAAGCAGAAGCTGTCTTGTAAGATTTGAGGTTTTCACAGCGGTGATAATGAAGATTTCTGTCTTCTGGGTTGTTTCGCTGTGTAGTCTGGTCGATGTTTACCAACGTTTCAGAGGTCATACTGCCTCCGTCATCAGAGTATGAAGATTTCTGTCTTCTGGGTTGTTGCGCTGTGTAGTCTGGTCGATGTTAACCAACGTTTCAGAGGTC